>CABHPH010159917.1:0-27046 GCA_902168325.1 Peromyscus nudipes | reverse complement strand
AATGAGAGTAATACATATTCATAGTGTACAGAAGGATCATCCCACAGCACATACACACACTCACTATACCACACACACACACCACACACACACATATCACATACACACACACACACCACATACACACACACCACATACACACCACATACACACACACACACACACACACACACACACCACACACAAACTCGCACAAACTATGCTGATGACTTTGGGAATCATTTAAGGCTGGGGAGCACTTGAAGTGCGGTGACAGGGACAGAGTGAGTCCCTCTGTGTCCATGAGTATCTTGATTGTAGGGGCCTTCGGGTTCACCACCCCATCCACCCCGTCCCAGTGCCCCCCCCAAACTGGCTCCAGTCTTCTGGACAGCTTGCATCTGTTTCTCTCCCACTGTGCGTTGAGCAGGACATGCCTCCCCTGGCCTGGTGCTGACAGCCTGCTGCCCTGTGGTCAGCGCAGTCCCTGTCGGGTGGAGGCTCTGGCCTCCTCTCTTTCTCCGTCCAGGCCCCTTTGGGCCGGGAGCCGCTCCTTTAGCTCAGGCGTGACCTTCTCCCATGCGTGAACTTTTGGTAGTCCTGGGGTGCCACTGTTGCAGCCAACTTCTACGTCCTTCCAGAAAGTTCAGGGATAGTTGGGAAGAGTACAACTACCACGCATTGTGCTGGTCTCCTAAATTGGTTTTTGTTTTGTGTTTGTTTTTTTTAAATTTTTGGGGGGAGGGTTGAGGTTTGTTTCTTAATGCTAAGAAATATTTCAAAGCTATGTCCCAGAAGTACTTTCTGTCCCGCTTTCAAACTTTGGGGACCCTGTTTCCTAGGGTCCCCCCACATCTTCTGTCATGGTTACAGTAGAGCATCTTCCTGCCACCACCACCACTCCAGGCATGACATCATCTCAAGACAGTCAGGTCTTCAACCAATACTGTATACTGGTGCAACACCTTATGGTGACTGAGCCTCCTCAGCCCATGGGACCGTCCCCAGCCTCAGCCCTGAATAGCAGGCAGATCTGGACTAGTAGACCCATTTCCCAGGTGAGCAGAACGAGAACGGCTCAGTGTCCCTCGCGGTCACGTGGTTGGTGATTCACTTGGCTGCGGTGGTAGATTTCTAGGGAGGAGGATCAGCAGGGAGGTGAGGATCGGGAGGGAGCACGCTCCGGATGGATGCAGCCCAGTATTTGGAGGCACTGAAGGGATGACTGATCATGGTTCCTCTGCACCCCGAAAGCCCCACCCTGAGTCACATGCTTTTCCCTGCCTGGCATCCTGGCATCTCCCCTGCTGAGCAGGGTTGACTCACCTCTCCGGGGTGCTCTCTGCCAGGCCCTTTGCTTTTCCTAAGATTTGATGCAAGGCCCGTTTTTCAGGTAGGCAGTGTCTGTGGGTCCTTCTCGGGTCTGGCCCATGTCTAAGCAAGAGGAGGTATTTGAGAATTACTCAGACGCTGTGAACAGCACTTGACCTCTCGGAAGATGGTGGGGGAGGGAGGGCAATGGAGATGCCCAATCACACAACAATAGCCACGATTACAGCTGGAATTTTTGTGGTACCCACTTCCAGAGAGCTTCAAGCACATTCAAGTTTATTAGGTTATTTGATCTCGTAAAAGTCCCACAAATGGGTGGTGATGGTTATGATTACCATTTTATAGATTGGAAGATCAAGGCCTAGAAAAATGTGAGTGATTTGCTGAAGGCCCTCCAGCAAGGGGAAGTGGGTCTTAGTCTGCCCTGGCTCTTGAGGTCTGTGGGTGTTTCGAACGCAGGACTCCCTCTCGGGTGTCTACATTCCTGGGAGCTAAGGCGTGGATAGAGGAGGTGTCTGGCAGAAGACTCAGAGACTGTTCAAGCACAAGGTCACTCAGAGACAGTGAGTCAGGCATCTTTATTTTGAGGTCAGTTTCCTCTTTCACTTCCCCAAACAATTGCTGGGGAGTGAGCTCACTTGTTACCCATTATAAGATCACCAGCTCAGAGTTTTCGCAGTGGTAGGTTGCAGTCAGAGCCATATGGAGAGGTCAGCATTCCTGTCCTGGGATTATGCCCTTCTGGTCCACCAGTCCCCCAACAAGGGTGTGGTCCTTGCTAGCCTGCTGTTGGTACGACCTCTTCCTGGTGCCCTGACCCAGTTCTTTCCCCATGGCTGACCTCCTGGGAGCACTTCTCTATTCCCCAGCATCCCAGCAGAATCCCAGGAGCCTCAGTTAAACAGGACCTCACCCAGCCAGGTCCTGAACATTCTTCCCACCCTCGGCTCCGCCCCTCACCTTCTCATGAAATCTTCAGCCAGCTTGGAGGACTGGCCCAGGCATGCCTCCTGTTTTCCCAAATCCACAGCTTACTGCTCCAGCATCCCTTGACCAGAAGAGGCACTCCCCTGCTCCCTACCTGCTCGGTTTCTACCCGTATTCTAAAGCTATGGCAAATGTCCCTCCTGAAGCCTCCTGGGTTCCACCACCAGGAAACACTCGCCTTCCCAGGATGTTGCAGGGCACCTGGTACACAGGCCTCTATATACACAGGGCTCCTGTCATGTAGCAATGGTGTAATGCACCAGATATCTGCAGAGCCACAAAGGTCACAGAATTCTACATTGTTTATGTGCCTGTGCTGGTGCCCGTGCGTGTGTGTACAAGTGCCCGTGTGTGTGTTGGGGTGACGGGTTGAATGCCAGTATACCAGAAAGGAACTGGTCACTTCCTAGATTTAAAGTGCGTCAACTGTTTCCTGTAAGTGACACTTTCATGTCACCCTCAGAAAAGCACGGAAAGGGAGGACTCATCACATCTGAGTCCTGTGGGTGAGAATGACTGAGGACAGGCTGAGAGGGAGACCTGTGAGCAGATTAGCTGGGTGTTACTCACAGAGAAACTGCTGCCAGCCAAGGGGCCAGCTGTTCCCAAGGAATGCACTAAAGCTCGGGTGGCCTTTCAAAGAGGTCCCCCCTTGAAGGCAATGGGATTGCATCTCTGTATCCCTGGGAAGGGTGACTGCCTTCATCCAAGAGCAGCTCCTGAAGAGAGGGCATCCACACTACTGCAGGCCGGAGGACCACCTGCCTTCTGAGCACAGCTCTGCCTCACGTCACATGTCAGCTGGCCTGCCTTGACTCTAAAGCCCACAGGATTTTGCCTGAGGCAATGTGGCTTTTAATATATCTTAGAGATGAGGGTTCTCACCATGGGCCAACAAACAGCCTTTGGTTATGAATGGAAAAATCCCACTCCGGAATATCCCTGCAAGGAATGGTCTTCCC
Organism: Peromyscus nudipes; assembly: GCA_902168325.1. Classification (NCBI taxonomy): domain Eukaryota; kingdom Metazoa; phylum Chordata; class Mammalia; order Rodentia; family Cricetidae; genus Peromyscus; species Peromyscus nudipes. The sequence continues at coordinate 23,786 of CABHPH010159917.1, read as the reverse complement.
TTGTTCTGGAAGCTCTCTGACAGGTCTGGCCTAGAATAAGAGCAGTGAAAAGCTGGGTCTAGAGTCTTCACCCCTGGTGTGTCTGTTACTGTCTGGTTCCTGTCACACTTTGAAAACTTTGGTGGAGGGTTGAAGCGTGATACTAAAAATATTGAAGACAAACAAAAACAGGTAAATATCAAAGACCCCGAGGGAGTCCACCCCAGCTGAGCAGCAGACCTGGAGCCTGAAGACGTGGCTAACGCTCCTCTCTGACTGCACGGAGAAAGCATCCTAGCCAGGGCTTTCCTCAGGAAACAAAGCGGAGAGAGCCAGGTGTCCCGATTACACGGGGCTTTGCCTCAGCACACAAGGTGGTGTCAGGGGAGCGAGTGTGAAGCCAGTCTTAGCCAGCTCTGTATTCACCCACCACTAGCCAGTCACATTCGTAGTGTGGACTCGGCGACTGTGGGTCAGGACCAAGAACCACCCTGCTCCACGCCTTCACTTATGAATGAGAGATCTCCAACCTCGGCTTCTCCTGGAAACAGGAGAATCTGGTACTGCCTTTTAGGGGGAGAGCGGACTGGGCCTGGGGTTTCATAGCTGCCACAGCCAAAGTGGTTTTCCTTGTATTTGCTTAAAGCTTCCATGGGTTTCACTTAGACCCAGTATTTCGGAGCCAAAAAATGAAGCTCCAGAAACATGGGGTGACGTTTAAGTATCTGAGTTCCTTCCCACCACTCTGGGATGTGTGAGTGGATGGGGATGAATGAAGAGTGGGTGCATAATAAACTCTCTGTGCACCTAGCTTACATAGGTCAGTTCCTGGTCACACCTGTGTTTGGAACAGATGGCCAGCTGCCTCGGGTCCTTTGGAAACTTCCACGGGGCTAGCTCAGAGGCGGCCCCAAAGTCCCGGCAATTACAGGGTTTCTACCTCTGGCATTGACTAGCCTCCTCCCTTCAGGCATCTCAGTACCACCAGGTCTGAGCTGGAACGTCACCAGCAGTGAGTCTTTCTGCCTTTGTTTCATCGGACTCTCCCAACATGACTCAGCTGAGAGATACTGACACCAGAGGCGGGAGTCACTGGCAGCCTGGGCATCCTTAGTGTGTCCCTCTCTCCCACCCACAGGGTCCTTACGTCTTCTGCCCCTTCCTGTCCCACATCTCTGGCAGGAGTGCTCAGCCTGGGCTGCACTCAGGAATTGCCCAGGGAGGCTGAAACATTACAGATGCCCAAAGATCCTGATGTTTTGGTTTGGGATGTGGCTCAGGCAAGCTCTGTGGTGATTCTGTCAGGCAGCCAAGATTGAGAAGTACCAGGATGAGGGTGTAGAGAAGGAAGCCTACTGTGAGCCTCAACCATCTGGCAGCTGGGGTTCGGATACATCAGCTAGAATTGGAGAAGTGTGGGGCACACACATCTTTTAGGAGTGGAGGAAGAAATCGGGGTGAGGGGGCTGTGACAGTCAAAGGGGCTGCTGGTCCTGTTGGGCACCCAGGCGACAACAGGGGTGGAGAGACATATGAGGATGCATCAAGGCTCCTGGGTTGTTCCAGAGCCCCAGCTGTTGCTGTCAGGGAGACTCCACACGTAACAGCATTGTCACTGGCCACACCAGCGCTGGGACCTACTCTCCAGTGGCTGTGGGCAGCTTGGCATCCAAGGATCGGATGGGGTGGGGGAGTGCATACTTTGGTAAGACGTAACGCCCACTCTCAATGATGGCTGTTCACAAGCATGTGGGGGGGGGGTCCTCAGGGAACCTCCCAGTCACACAGATCAATACAAGTCCCAGTCATGAAACTGGTGGTGGGAGTGGTAGTGTAGTGAGGTCTTTTCTGAAGTTGGCTCCCGGCTGGCATGGCCCTACCCACAGCTTCCCTCTGCACACTCCCCAGGCCAACAACTTCCTCCTGTACGTGTGCCATGCGCCGCTGGGGTGGATGTGGGGTTTGCTGCCTAGGTGAACGCTCCTTCTCTTCTTTTTAAACCACATTGTCTCCCAAATTAGAAAACTTTAATTGTTAGCAAGAGCCAGGGTCTGCTCCTTGCATGGACAATATCATTAAACATCGGAAAATAAACAAACTGGAAAAGTTTTAAGACATTTTCAAACCCTTTGGATCCCAGAGGGCGTCTGGGGCCTGGGGCAGGACAGGGTTCTCCCGGCCTGGGTTTATACTGTGTTGATAACTTAACCCCTGCAGCTGCCAGAGGCCAAACCTTGACATTGGGGTTGTTTTCACTAAACTTCCCAGGACCGCAAACTTGATTTGGGAGGCATTTGCGCTGATTTGCGCTGAGGTCTCCAGCGACTTCAGCTAGTTTCCTCTTCAGGCAGAGTGCATGCTGGGAACGGGCCATTGGCTCTGGTGGCTGACAGCTGTTGTAAACCATTGCTGTCCTCCAGAGTTCTTCTACGGGGCTGAGGGAGGGGAGGGGGCCGGGGAGTGGGTGGCGTGTGAGAACATTTCTTTCCATCTTACTGAAATGTGACTCTAATGAAATGATAATGAGGTTGTGAACTTTAAGCTCCACTGAGTGTCTTGCACATCGTAATTTTACCCAGAGTGGGGCTAGTTTTTGAAATGATTAAAACTATTGATCCCTAGGCCTGTGTGGCTTGAATCAGAATTCATTAGGGGGCCTAGAGGTGAGGAATAAACATTTCTCCTTAGTTCCGCCGGGGAATAGATCCAACTTTGCAGAAGGCTTTGGCTGGCGCTGGTCCCTCTGGCCACATTGGCAGTGACACCAACAGGACCCAGTAGAACAGGAAGTCATGAAGAGAGAGCCTTGCCCTGAGCGGCAGCCCACTTGGCCGGGGCTTCTCCCTCACACTGGAGGAAGGAGGTGCTCTCTGATTACTCTCCGATCTACTTCTGTGTAGCTGGTGCAAACTGACTTCTCCATGAAAAAGACACACCGAAGCAGAACGTCTCCCAAGTTTCAGACCAAAGAACAGTGGAAGGACAGTCTCGATCTGAGTCAGCTGATGTGGCCTGACCTTGGCCTCCTGTGAAGCATCTTGCTCCACACAGGAGCGGGTCCTCCTTTTAATTCTGTCACCGTTCACTGGCTCCCAAGAGTGTGAGATTGCTCATGTGAAGACGTACGTGGTCCAGGCTTCCTAGGGCCGGGACAGATTGGCATCATGAAGAGCCTTGCCCATGAGGGGCAGCCCACTTGGCCCGGGGCTTCTCCCTCACATTGGAACACATTTAAGAACAACTCTAGCAAGTACCAAAGGAGGTTCCCAAAGAAGAGAAAATATCGCAAGCAGAATGATAGACACGTGTCTTGTTTTAAACACAGCTCTGTCCTTGCCTTAAAGGGCTGAATCAATCTGACATTTGGCTTGGCTCCTCCTGGGTCCATGTGTGGCCCCATCTTTTTTTTTTTTTCCTTAAATTTCTGTGCATTGCTGTTTAGCCTGAATGTATGTCTGTGTGAGGGTGTCAGAAGCCCTGGAACTGGAGTTACAGATGGTTGTGAGCTGCCATGTGGGTGCTGGGAATTGAACCCATGTCCTCAGGAAGAGCAGTCAGTGCTCTTAACCACTGAGCCATCTCTCCAACCCCATGTTAATGCTCATCTTAATGCTCACTGGTCAGTCTCCCAATCCTGAGCTCTTCTCTCACAAAACTAAGATCTCATTCTAAGCACTCACTGGGGCCTTCCTTCCAACTCCAGGCAGAGTCAAGTAATGTTCTTTATCCACAACGGACTTAGAGCGGTGTACAAGGCTCAGGGAGGCCCGTGGGATGCTAATGCCACATGGGGTGAAGCAGACAGACAGAAGTCCCCTGCCCTCAGCCTTCCCTTTGTACTGGTCCTGGGCAGCCACGGCCATAACATGTATACAGCAATAACTTCACCCAGATGACAGTAACCAAGTCCATTATCAGGGTCACACACAGTCTCACAGCCAGATGGGGGAATGTGGATTACCTCCACTCTCTCCTGCTTATTCTTTATAAGGGTAAAACCCTCCCTCATCACCTATACCAGATGATGGGCATAAGGTCTCTCAAGTGCAGTTGGTATTCTAGGGTCCCCCTGTGAACATTGTGTTCCCATTCTAGACTTCTCCGGGTGCCCTCACTAGTTTCTTGCAGGCAAGGTTTTAATTTTACACTTTTTTTTTTTTTTTTACATTCTCATTGCCTAGCACAGTGCCCAACACATCATGTACCTGGGTAAGAGGTTGTGGATGAAGGAAAAACAGTCAATGGGGGCTGTCATTCGATTCCCAGAACAACTGGGTAAGTCAACAGCACAGGAATATGAGCTCTGACCTCCTTAAAAGAAAAGGAAAAAAAAAATTGGTTCTTCCAGGAGGGTAGGGCCTTCCTCTAAGGTCACCTGGCCTCGAGCTGGTGCCTTTAGCCTACTGGCTATGGGTGAGATAGGACCTCTGTTGGTCTTTTCTGTATCAAACACACAGATTGCAAGCCCAGTGCCACTTTGAGATCTTTGGCAGCAATTAACTATGTAGCTCACACATGATTGAGCCTGTATGAAAATGAGTATTCAGAGACGGGTAATGTCTGGGGGGCACTCACCAACCTAAGACAGAGCACCTGTGTGGCCTGGGCAGGAGTCTCCAGATGGGTAAGGTGACCTGCTGACGTCCCACGCAACCCAAGTCAGAAGCTCATTTTTTAGTAAAAGAGGGACCTGTAGGGCCCTGGCCCCCGTTTTGGGTAACTGTTGCCTTGCTTGCGGACCTTGACCTTGATATCCTCCCTATGCTAATTCCCTGCCAGGTTCCACCCTCCTGAATGCTTAAGAGAAGTTCCTTGTCTGTGTATCCTGAATAATGGGCGTTAACAGATTAGAAGCAAGATTGTAAAACATCAGTAGCGAACTTCTGCCCTCCGGGGTCCCCCCATTGTGCTGTAAGCCTGTATTTAAGACCTCCTCCCCCCTTCAATAAATGACATTTGGCATTTAAAATTAATATATATATATATATAATTGAATGAATACTGTGAATGTAATCTATGAATACCACAAATGTGATTAATATCATGAGTGTAATTAATGAATATCATGAATGTAATTTAAAAAATAAATAAATAAAAAATATAAAAAAATAAAAAAGAATTGATTCTTTCAGGAGGGGTAGGGCCTTCCTCTAAGGTCACCTGGCCTCGAGCTGGCGCCAGGGCTGTGGTGCAGTCTGGAAGCTCTGAGATCCTCGAAAGGCACGGCTCCCTTCACAGCTGCTTGGTATGACTCCTACACAGGTGCTTCCCAGCAGTTCATACCAAGGTCCCTTTCACCCTCCCCGTGCCCTAGCCCAACGCCCAGGCTTTGAAGGAGTCGGCCTAGCAAATGAACTACAATTACGTAGTAATAATGATTCAATTTTCTCATTTTTTATTAATGGAAGACATATGCGACATGCCACTGAGAGCTTTCCGTTGAGAGAGAACGAATTTCTCCCTGCAGGTTAACAGAATTCCACCCGGAGATGGATCCTTAAGGAACCACCTTCCCAGACTGGGGCTGCAGCCTCAGTATGCTCTCCACGGCCCTTTCCACAGCCTCCACTGAAATCAGAGCCACCCGGGTCATTTGCTTTCTGTCCCCACGGGATTCAGCCACCCCTGACTCCGGGGAAAGCGGGACGGCAATGTGTCAGTTTCTCAGAGCTGCTAGGGTGATGTGGTCCAAGCCCTGTCAGGAGGGTGGTTAAACCTTCCCACAGGCCTGCTGGTGAGGTTTTAATACCTCCTCTCCCTCTGTCTCGGCACTTCCTTCCACTCCTGACCCTGCTCCTCCATGCATATGCATCAGGGCTCGTGTGTGAGGGGACCCAGGGGGACAACACAGGGCTACACTCACACCAAGTGTCCTGGCTGAAGGCAGGAGACCTGGCAGCTCAGACCCGGATGTGACTTTTCTGCCCACTGCTGGGCCTTGGCAAAGGCCCTGTGTACCTTCTCTGTGGGCCTGCCTTCCCGCTCATGGCAGCAACCCTTCCCCACAGGCCTTGAGGGAGGAGAGAAATGGAGTCTGTCTGCTTTCTCCCTCCCTGCATGATAGCCTACTGTGTGCCAGGCACTGTGTGCCAGGCAGAGAGTCAGGCACACCCCCTGTCCTCTGGGCACCTCCCTCCACCATTGCCCGACTCTTACTGTCCTCCAGAAGGTGACTGTCAAGTGGGAAGAGAAAAGAGATGGGGGAAAAAGAGCTATATAGGAGGGTAGCTTAGGTTGGGCATGGAGGCGGGGATGACCTCTATGTCAAAGGGTGTGAAATGGAAAAGCAGACTCTAAATGGTCTGGGGAGCCCAAACGACACGTCTTCCCTTCTGCTAAAAACTAAGCCTCTCCTCCCTCTCTGAAGTCCTCTGGCATCTGCTGCTTTTTATCTTTGGGCGTCAGCTCCGAACACACAGCGCCCCCACCCCACCCCCAGCAACCCCAGGGCTGCTGCCGGAGTCAAGCTCCTTCAGTCCACAGAAGGAATCACTCTCCCGAGATGCCAGGCCAAGAGTCTGGGACAGGAAGGGCCTCCAGAGAGCACAGCCCCGGAGGCACCCCGCCCAGAGCCTTTGCAGCCCTGGCCTTCCGAATGGCAGCTCTTCCCCGGGAGGAAGACAGCATCCTCAGCACCTGCTACCGAGTCCACCGCGCGGTGTGCACTCAGGAACTAGAGGAGCACTCCATCTCTCGCCATTTTCTTACCCAAGACGGCCTTTGACTCTGCTGGAAAGTGGGATTGAGAAGCAACTCCTGCCTGCTGAAGGCTGACCACAGGCTCTGTACCGGCAGGCCCGGCCATCTCTTCGGCGGCGGCGGCGACAGGGCCTCAGCTCGCAGGCTATGCCTTCGTCCTGGCTGCCCTTGACCTGGTTCCCACTGACTTCCTTCCCCCATCCTGCTGCTCAGGGGCCTTACTAGTGCCTTAACTGGCCCAATGGAGCGTCCCTTTCCCCGGCGGCGTCTCCCTCCTCCCTGTACTTTTCTGACCTCGTTCACCTAACTCTTCATGGTCCCCAACCCTTGCTTCTTCAATGGATACTCACTGCCCTCCATGTTTATCTTCATAGAACTTGGCTTTCTCTACATGTCTCACCCAAACTTCACCCTGGTCTCTGTTCAACTATCTCCACTTTAAGGTCCCGGAGGTAACTCATCCTTGACCAAACCCAGCCCTTCCACAAGCTGGTTAATTATCGTCCCTGCTTCTCTTCTTCACCTCTAGAAGACATGAAGAGTCTGAGGCCAGCGCTGACGAGTTTGGCCTTAGTGCTTCCTCTCTGGCTCCCACATCAGCCCCTGGTATATGGTGGTGGCCCCTCAGGGGGTATCACTTAAGGAGCACACCTTCCTTCCACCAGGGACGTTACTGTATTTCCTCCCTGAAGCCGCTCCCACCCAGAGCCGCACCAACGTTTCTGTTTTAGTGGACCCCAAATGGAACTGGTCAGAGTTCTTTACCCCACAGGGAAATCCTCGGACCAACGGGGGAGGGGAAAAGGCCTTTGTATCCTAAATCTTCACGCACTGGGCTGGATTTGCATATGTTAATATGGAAAACTGTAACTATGTAATGAGAAGCAGTGGGCCATGTGGGTGAGTGGAATTCCTTAGAGTATTTTTTTCAGATGTCTTAATTGACTCTCTTTGTTGTATTTCGACAGACCCAGGTGTTTGGACAGAGTTGGTCTTGGTCCTCACTCCCGTCTCCCCAAATCTCTGAAACCATAGATCTCCCCAGGCTGAGCTGTGTCCAGGAGGTGACCATGGCCCCCCTCTCCCATCACATGCCTGTCTGAAACACCACCAGTAAGATGGGGGGAGGGTTACCCCAAACCAGAAAGCTCAGAGGTTGGGAGGGGATGTGCCTGAGGGGGTGGGGAGGAGAGGGCAAAATTCCAGAGACAAGAATCCTCTATGGAGACAGCCCGCTGGGCTTTTCGCCCTCCATCTGGGTTCCACTAAAAACACATTTTGCGTGTTTCTGTTGTTCTTAAGTCTGGGTTTATTTCAAGGGGGGAAATTATAAAGAAACATCTCTCCCCTCATTTCAACAGCAGCTTGTGCTTGCTAGGTTGTCATCTGGCTGCCCTCCCTGGAGGTGAAAAGAGGGGGCTGGCATGGGGCCCAAGCGGCCCTAGGAGCCAGAGGTTCCGACTCTGCTTGCTGTCAGAATCCCAGACCAGCGGTTCTGACCCAGGTCCTTTTCCTACCACCTGAGGCAGCAGAGATGGCCAGAAGGGGTCCTCGGTGGTTTGACGACAAGGGGAAGGGCCTGGGAAACAGAGGTCAGGGAGAGACGCGTGGGGACAGTTCCACCTGGTAAACATCCACACAGAGAGCTGAGTGACAAGCCTTCCCAGAGCCACTGAGAGCCTTCAATGAGAAACATTTGTCAGTGTCCAGCCACGTGAGGCTGGGTTTTGTCAGGTTAAAAAGCCAGGGCTGGCAGATGCCCCTCCTAAGGATTCGAGTTCCAATCCAGGCTGAGGAGCCACAACATTACCCCGAGGTCTCCAGCTTGAATTAGTCTGTACCTCAGAGACAAGGAGAGGTCACGGGAGCCTGGAGAAGAGGTCAGTAGTAGGTCAGTGTGCAAAGCAATAATTACAGAACAGGTTGATTAGTGTTGCTGCAGAGGTCGCCTTAGGATAAGACGGATGCTAAAAAGGCAAGGGAGAGAGAGGGGCGGCATCATCGTAGCTCCTGGGTAAGGAATCTCAAATAATTCCTTGCATTCGGCTTGGTGGTGTATGCTTTGACATTAACAGATTTTCAGCATCAAGGCCATTAGCCATCTAGCCCAAAGTCCACCTTGCCCCCCACCGTCGCTACCCCCCCACCCCTCTCCCCTTCCCCGTTTAAATTTTATGTTTATGGGTGTATGAGTGTTTTGCCTGCACGTATGTTTGCGCACCACATGCATGCAGTGCCTGTGAAGGCCAGAAGAAGGTGTTGGATCCCCTGGAACTAGCGTTATAGATGGCTGTGAGCCACTATGTAGGTGCTAGGAATCAAACCCATGTCCTCTGGAAAAAGAGCCAGCCGCTCTTAACTGCTGAGCTGTCTCTCCAGCCCCTCAAAGCCCTCCCTCATGTAATAAATGGGGGAAACTGAGGCTCAGGGAATGGAAGCTACTTGTCCAGGCCACAACGCGAGTCCGTGGGTGGGCTGGTCCTGTATCCGACCTCCAGCAGTTTGGTGCTGGCCCACTTTGTGAAAGTGTGTGAATGGCCAGATCTGCAGGAAGGGGTCTGAGAATTTCAGCAGACATGCCACTCATGGACTCATATGTATGCACTACGTGTACACTGGCCCTCAGATCCTGCCGGCAGAGACCATCAGTTCCCGCCCTGGGAGCAGCCTGGCTTATTCCTCTTAGCTGTTGGGCGCTCAGGCTACAGGCAGAAAGCAGGGCTCAGGACATCATGGTAGAAGGGCCTGTCTTTGTACGGAGCTGGTGCCAGACACAAAGAGAGAACTCAGGCCCTAGACTCTGGCCTGTATTAGCCAGGGTAATTTTTGCAGAGCCCTCTCTGCCTCTGAGAAGGGGGCTCTGCAATGACTAAGTGGTCCTGCTTAGAAGAACGTGACTGCCCCCTGGTGGCCATGTCTGACATCTCCAACACCAGCTCCACCCCCTCCACCCAGTGCCCGGGTCCAGCCATTCATCAAACGTGGATTGAGGTCCCCTGCTGTGTACCGGAGAGGCAGGGAGTGAAGATTCCTTCTTGTTCAGTGGATGAACACCCTATAGTCAACAACGGGTCAGCAGGGGACTGTAGAGCATTAATATGTAAAGCAACAATTAAAAAACAGGTTGATAAATGCTATGGCAGAGGTCAGCCCAGGGTATAATAGAAGCTAAAAGAAAAAAAAAAAAGGGTGAGGTTGTATTCCAACTTCTAGGCAAGGTATCTAAAAGTAATTCCTTGAATTGGGCATGGTGGAGTATACCTTATAGTCCCAGCTACCCAGGAGGCTGAGATGGGAGAAATCAACCAACCTGGGCTATATATGTATGGCCTCATTAAAAAAAAAAAAAAAATCCAACACACCTTCAATCCCAGCACTTGAGAGGCAGAGGCAGGTGGATCTCTGTGAGTTCAAGGCTAACCTGGTCTACAAAGTGAGTGCCAGGACAGCTAGGGCTGTTGTTACACAGAGAACCCCTGTCTTGAAAAACCAAGAAAAAGAAAATCTGTAAGAGATATGGGTTGATGCAGTCAACCAACACCTAACAGTCTTGTCTAAGATTTGTGTTTATAAAAACATCGTATTTACAGTTCCTAGCTAACCCTTTTGAAAGTCTCATGGGGTGTCTGTAATTGTCCTGTCTTAGAGATGAGCAGACAGAGGGTCTGAGAACCCAACGACTGGCTCCAAGTTGCAATTTGGTAATAGGCTCCCATCTTGTGACTGCAGACCCCAGCTGAGCCAGATGGCCTTCTGAGGGGCGGGTGGCCACACTAGGGTAGGGCGTCAGGTGGGGGATGAGCACACTAGGGTAGGGCATCGGTGGGGGATGGGCACACTAGGGTAGGGCGTCAGGTGGAAGTTGACCACTTCTGCCACAAAATAGTGGGCAAATTGGGGAACTGGACAATAATGTGGCTCCCTTCCATCCTCCAGGGAGCAGAATTCTCTTCTGAAGTTATACAGTGATGCCTGGAGAGCCCGTCACCCGCAGATACAAGCCGAGGATCCTTGGCTTGGCGGCTATGACACATTCTCATCGCAGGCTGGAGTGACGGGCATGGAGTGCTAAGCTCCTTCCTGGCCACCCTCAGGTACAGGGGTAGACCAGAGGTCGAAGCAGAGGGATGGCACATGCCTTTAACCCTATCTCTAGCGAGGCAGCAGCAGGCTGACCCCTGGGTTCAAGACCAGCCTGGTCTACAGAGCAAGTTCCATACAGCCAAGGCTACACAGAAACCCTGGTGTTTTTTTGGGCGCGGCGGCGTGGGGGGGGGATCTAGTGCAGTTATTTAGAAACAGGCAAATATAAATGACTCACGGCAGAGCACAAGCCTGGAAATCCCCCACCACTACCAGCTTCACATACAAAGGGGCCAAAGAGGGATGGGGGCGGTTAGGCTTCTTCCTCTCCTTCTTTCCTAGAGTTGGCTCTGATGGAGCCCCTGAAGATCCCCCCACCCAGATTACCACAGGGATCCTGCTACCCTGTGCTCTGGAATCCAGCTGTTTCCAGGCTGTCCCTTCTCTCTCTCCTTCACATCTCCCATGGCAGGGTAGTCTCGGTATGCTGGCCCCTCACATTACCAGCGCTTCACCATCCCTGGGGTCTCTGGGGGAAAGCCGGGCCCCACAGACCCAGCCTCATGGATGGGGCTGGAGTGTTGATGGCGGGCTGTGTACAGAGGCTTGGTGGGAGGACAGTCAGATGGGAGAGAGAAGGTGCTGATAATTTGCTGGCTTTAACTCTCCTGGGGTGTTAGGATTAAATACTAAATGTTCTCTAGTAAATTCACAATAGAAATCCAGGGCAGGGGTGTGTTCCAGGATGGGAACTTCACGCAGGAGGTCCTATAGACCAAAGCCACGGGCGAGAGGCAGGGCAGTTGGACCCACTGGGCTTTCACTCACAGCCTGCACGGCTCAGCGCTGAGAGTCACTTGTTCAGATTTAATCCCATTTCATCTTCATGGCAGATAACCAGCCGGGTGCAGACCCAGCCCAAAGTCACAGAGCCAGGAAGCAAAAGCGCCCACCAAAGGGCCTTCTAATGCCAGGATGGTTTGCTACAAGGGCATCTTTTGACTTGGCTGACTCTGGACATGATGTGGAGTCTCCCGTGAAAGAGTGAAATACTCAGGAAGCCAAAATCCAAAGGAGAGAAAGCAGGTGTTTTGATGTAAGCAGATTGCGACCACTATGGGGCCTGGTTTCTGGCTAGCTCTGCCTGTCCCAGGACGCAGTTCCTGCCTCACATTCAGCTCTGCCAGCGATCTCTGGAACTGCGTCTTCAAGGACCCCATCACTCCCCAGCATGCCAGTGGCCCCTCCATTTTTCCTGTTAAGCAGATTTAAAGAATGAACCAGGGCCTTGGCCGCCATTAATTTCACAGCTTACATTATTTGCAACTCCCTCCCCCCGCCTTTTTTTTCTGTGCTTGAGTCATTTTGAAAAGCCCTTATGATTCCTTTAATCCCCGTTGGTAGAGCAATTCCATTCTCCTCTCTTCTAACCTCCTCTCTCCTGAATGGCCCCCTCCTCCGGAAAGCTTTAAATAATGCAGCAAATTCTCGTTTCATTCCCTTTCTGTTTCCAGATGGATTTTCCTCCCCAGAACATCCCTGGGAATCATTTCTGTCAGACACTTCCCTGGGTGCCCCTTGATCTGCCCCCTTCCGGCCCCCCCACCCCCCACCCCCAAATCACAATCTGCTATTTTAATTACCGCTCCCCTTGTCACACTCGAGGGTTCCCTCCCTGTCAGTCTCCTGCCTCACTTAGATGCCAGTCCTCCCTTTCCAGTGCTGAGAATTCATTAAGACGCCCAGATTCCTGCACATCTGCTCCCTCCGTGCTGAATCATCCCAGCCTGTGAAGGATGCTTGTTCAGATGCTGACTGGAACCGAGGACCAGGTCTGCCCACGTGCAGATGAAAGCATTGCCGTAGCGTTGAGGGTCCCTGGGTCCATCTGACCCCTGCAGCCCTGCAGCAGAGCCTCTCTGAGACTGGACTGCAGCCCTGGGGTGGCTGGCCGCCTAACTGCCTCCCTGGCCCGAGGATGGGGTCCCCGGGACTGCCTTTGATTTTCTGCATCACCTTTTGCAGGCCTGGCCCGACCACAAACCATCTGGGCCACCTGCAGCTGTTTCCCAGGTGTCTGCTGGACCTGTGGGCTGAGTCTGCAGCTGGGACTGAGGCTAGCAGGGGGCCGGGGGGAAGTGACCCCATGACTAGGGAGTCAAGGTGGTGGCAACTCTGTGACATGCTCTTGGCAGTAGGCTGAGCCACTGAGCACACAGAGGAATGACTTGAATGTTGTCACCCATCCTGTTTGGGCTCACAAACCTGTCCCTGCTTTGTCCTTTGGATGGGTATGTAGGTCAGTACCAGACAAGGTCGTTTGCTGTGAGAAGCTTAATCAGAAACACGGGGTTCTTGAAAGTCTCTAGGAAAGAGCCACCGACCCACTTAGAGCCGGCTGCCTCACCCAGGCAGGTCACATCATCCTTCTGATACGGGCTGTCACAGGACAATGAGCACGGAGGCCTATGGGGACAATTCTGGTATTATCACACAGATAAGGAGCCCCAGAGGGGAGGGGGAGGGGAAGGGAGATACCATTCAGTTGCTCATTCATTTCCCACCTCATTCTAAAGGACGTTTAAGGCAAGAGACACAGATGGAAAATGGACAAAGGAGAAAGATTCTGAGATTCTAAAGTCAGACATAAGGTCAGGGATGGTCTCCTGTGGGAGTGAGGCTTGTAAGGCGAGGAGACTCACCCCTGAGGAGGAAGAGGTGGACGACACCTTCCAGGATGGAGACAGGGGCATCTGGAGAAGGGAGGGGCAGATGGGGCTGCACGTTTCTCACGGCCTTGCGGTCCAGCCTCAGTGGCTGCTGCACCAGGCATGATGTGGTATCCTAAGAAGCCTGGAATACCAACTAGGATGTCACGAGCCGAAGCACAGACATCGTTCAAAAAACGTGGGTTCATTGAGCTCTGCAAATAATTCTGACCCCTGGTTGCTACATGTCACTTTCATAGACAAAGGACCCCTCTCAGTGTCTTTTACACACCCTTTAATAAGATGAGGGCAACAGCAATGTGAAGGAGCAGCTTGGAAAAGTCCGCTTCTCCGTCATAAACCTCCTCCTGAAAGCCCAGGTTAAAAACTGCCTTTTTGCCACGGGCAATCAATGCCTTCTTAATCGCATGGAAAATGTGAGCACATGCCTGTTAGAAAGGCTTGCTCTTTTCTTTTTGCAGCTCTGTAAAGAACCAGCTGAGCTCCCATGACAGTTTGGGGGTGTCTCCAAGGCCCTGCTTCCAACCAGTTTACTGTGGCCAGGTCTCTGCTGGACAGATGTCTAGTGTCCCCACTCCAGGAGAAGTCTGTACTGCCGGTGGTAGCTCAGTGTGGTTACAAACTCAAGAAGGGACAGGAATCTCGGCTGGAGGGGTACCAGGAAGGCAGGGAGAAGTTCCTTTGATTAAAGTGGAAATGGAGGTGCGGGAGCTTGGCCGTGGGGGGATCTGGGTTGTGTGGAAGGAGATGTGTGGGATGAAGCAGGAAGGTGAGGCTGGAGGTGAAGAGGTGGCATTGGGCCAGAGAAGGCCTTGATGTCTAGATGAAGATGGTCTGTGTCCTTCCACACCAAGGAAGAGTGGTGAAAAGTCAGAATGCACTGGCTAGGTAAAGGGCTCTGGTGATGAGCCCCGTGTGAGAAACAAAGGCGTGGACTGTGCATGTAGCCTAGAATTAAAGGGATGAATAAGAGAAATAGAAAAGATCTGGCAATAGGAGGAAGTCAGCCCAGGCCTGGGAAGGTTTGAAGGTTACACGGGGAAAAAACGTCCCATACATAGGCAACATTGGCTATCACTCTCTGTTTCTTGTGGATTCCTGGAAAGGGACTCCTCATGGGTTAGGCTAGTTACTACTGTCTAGCACAAGAGCAGTAGAAAAGTTTTCCAGGAAACCTCCCCCCCGCCACACACACACACACCAGGAAATGGTAGACTGAGGCAGGGAGGGGTTAATGTGTTCTGAAATAAACTGAAGATTAATCCTCCCAGTTCTTAATGCAGGGTGAAATGAGATAAATTATTCACATCATTCAGTGTAAGAAGCAGGTCACTGTGCGGCACCAGGCTTCTTCAGCTGCATTTTACACGCAGGTCCTCTTCTCGTTCCTCCCGTTTAATTGTTCTCAGAACATCTGACTTAAATGGGTATTTCAGGTCTCGATTTTATCTTCTGCAAAGATAAGTTAGAGCATACATTCATTTCACGACATCCTGACATTTCCCATATTCTCACCTTCACACAAACATGACTAGAAAGAAAAGGGGCTGGGGAACTAGGCGCAGCAGGGAAGTGAGCCGGGTTCCCAAGCTCACCCCTTCCAGTCTTCAGGGAAGAAGACGGGCTCTGCACAGAGGCTACAGGAAGTCCGTTTGTTTGTGAGACACTCTCGATTAGTGGTGACCCAAGGGAATTAGATCCACGATTTAGAACTGGCCAGGGCTTCTCTCTTCCATGGACCAGGATGTCTGTGCAGAGGTGCCCACAGCCCTCCGGGGTGTCTGCAAAATGGATTACAATGAATGGGGCTTTTGTAGCCAAGAGCCTCCCACTCTTGGGCAGCCTTTCAATGGCCCCAGTCCATGGCAGTTAGTTCCCCCAGAACAATAACTGGATTTCCGCTCTTCTTTACCAGGCACTGACCCCCAGAAGGGTATGGATCTCTGAGAGTAGGTTCCTGATGAGGGTCTGCAGGCTCAGAAACTCAGACAAAGGAGTAAACTAAGGCAGGACTGGGGGATGAGGGGGAGAAGCACAGAAGGAAGGGATGGAGAGCTAGCCAGGAGACGGAGCATAAAAGATTTAAGCCAGAGGGAAGGCAGGGTCTCTGGAGAAAGGCACTGAGGAGGAAGATAAGCATGGCAGGGGATAGCTGGTAGGGAAGAAGGCTCTCAGAGAGGATCAGGCCTCTCAGAAAGCAAAAGGAGCCAGAAACATGGGACTAGGTAAAAAAGAAGGAATTCCAGGAAGAGTGTGGGAGGGAGAGGCCCATGCCTAGCGATGAGTTAAGCCAAGTGAAGGCTGAGTTGTCTTACACACACACACACACACACACACACACACACACACACACCATTCATATAGCTCTACACACACACACCACCACCACCACCACTCACATAGCTCTACACATGCACACATACAACACACACACACACACACACACACACACACACACACACACGCGCGCGCGCGCGCGTCTTACTATATTACTGTTTGTGAGACTTGGTGAGCCCAAACTGCTTCCTTCTCTCTCCACTGGGGTTATTATTCTAGGTGTACCCTGCCCTCCACTTCAATTCTTAGGGTTAATTAAAAATATGAGTCAGATGGGGACTATCAGGGTCTGCAAAATGCTAACAAGGTGGTGGGCTCTTTGTGTTTCACAATGGGGTTTCAGTCCTCGGGGTAGCACATTCAGCATGCCCACTGAGGTCTGACGGTGGCTCTGGCCAGACATCACTGCTGTGGTTTGAGGCTGGCATAGAGGAGCAGCTAGGCACAACAGGGGACTCGTTTTTTGAAAAACAGACTGGCAGGAAATTTATACTGTAAAAATTTGTTTAGAAGCAAGTTTCTTATGGATATTCAGCAATGACCTTGGGATTCTAGGTCATGAAAGAGGAGGCCATGGCTCACCTATACTATGTCATATAAGGAAGGGGAGGGGCTCTCACACTTCTAGGTGGCTGGGAACAAAAGCATATGGAGTTTGCCCACGGACACAGGAAGTGTCCATGTGTTATGGTAGTATGGACCAAATACACATGCCGCAACACTGCCCATGGCTGAGGTAGAAACTCAGTGTGTTTCCAGAGGCTAGCAGGCAGTCAGAGCTAAGGAGGCATGAGCTCCAGGCCCAGCTGAAGTTGCTGAGAGCTCAAGCAGGCCTAGCTGTCTGCGTTGCCCCAGTGGACCCACCACAGTCCTGCTCCTGGCTTCCTCGGCGATTTCATCAGCGGTTCCTTCTTAGACCTACTTAGCAGTAGATGATGAGCCTGAATGTCAGCACAGGCTCTGGAATGTTGCCTGTCCACCACCAGTATGGAGGGCAGGCCCCCTGCCCGGACAAACCTTGGCAAAGCAGTCCTTTGCAGCCCTCGTAGTCTGGAGGTGTGAGACAGTCTCAGCCATGGAGGTGGAGCAGCTTCTAGGCCACCTTGAAACAATGGCGCAGCAGACCCTGTTGAAAGCTTTTTAAAATTTCCATTTAATTACTTCTGTGTGTGGCTGCTGATGCTCCACCCTGCGTGGGTGGAGGTCAGAGGACAACTTACAGGAGTCAGCTCTCTCCTCCCACCATGTGGGTCCCAGTAGGGAGGGCAGGCGGGCTGTTAGGCTTGGCGGCAGGCTCCTTCACCCACTTCGCCATCTCTTCAGTCTGAACACCTTACCCGACCGCAGCGTTTATTTGAACGGAATCAGTGTTTACTAGCTGGCATTTAAAGGCTGGCCCCCAGGTCCAGTTATCCAGTGTGTGACACTGACCAAGAGCACTGCCATCTTGTTTAAAGTGCGGCTGCGGGTGTCCGAACAGCTATGGGAGTGGCTCACAGAGGGACGAGGCCCTGTGCAAGGGGACCTGGGTGATAATTGTGGAGCAGCATGTGCTCAGTGCACGGTCAGGACTCTCCATCACTGCTCCCTTATTAGAAACACCTCAGGAGGTAGGTTTGTCAGTGTTTGGGGTAAAGGAAGCACCACTCCCCATTGTCCCCAGCAGCCCGAGAAGCTCCCCAAGAGTCAGACCAACCCAAGATGCATGGCTGAAAAGAAGTTTGGGTATGGCAAGTTTATTCATTTATTACAGGCAGAACAGATTTTACTAAAGATGCTTACATACAGGCTTAAGTACTGGGAGGAAGAGAGGCCAGAGAGGCGCTCGGAAATAAGCCACACCCAGCGCGGCCAAGGGCTCCTCAGGAGAGGCACAGCATATCCATTTTTATGTCCTGTGGAGGATTTTGGTGGTGTTTGAACTGAATATCCTATCATGGGGTAGTTCCTGAGGGACACCTCACAGGACCACAATCAATAAGGTAAAATCTAGCCCACAGTGGGACGAGAGGGTGAGATATCTTCAAGCCATTTTGTCTGAGGAAATGGAATGATGCCTGCAAAAGATCATAGACACCCATGGGCCTCAAGCCTGAGGCATTGCTACTTTGGTGTGTGTGTGTGTGTGTGTGTGTGTGTGTGTATGTGTGTGTAAGGAATACTATGCAGGCAGCCTTCACAGCAGATGTTGCCAATTGTGCGGGAGTTCTTGCTGCTCACCTGAAGAGACACTGGGATGATGGGCTCTTCTCCCTCCTCTTGGCCTCATGATTTCTCTGTCTTTTTGTCTGGCCTGTTAGTCCCATTTTACAGAAGAGCAAATAGAGGCTCAGAGGCTTTGAAGTGCAACTCCAATTCATGTAGCTAGGAAAGCTGGATGCCACTGCTGCTGTGGGATGGGTTACACACTGCATTCCAGTTGTCCTTGGAAAACAGCAAAGGAGAAAGGAATGTCCCTTGGGAAGACAAGGCCGGAGGAAGAGCACAGAGTATGAGACCCCACAGCAGGCTTGGGGAGGACACCTCAATTTCACAGAAGCAGAATGACAGCCAGACAGCATGGAGGCTGAGCTTGGAGAGACAGGCAGAGGCCTCGGTCTGCACGGGTCTTAGAACTCCATGCTCTGGACACGGACAGCACTCAAAGATTTTAATACAGAGTCTCGGATTCACTTTTTTTGTTTGGTTTGTTTTGGTTTTTTTCGAGACAGGGTTCCTGTGTAGCTCTGGCTAGCCTGGAACTTGCGCTGTAGACCAGGCTAGCCTCGAACTCAGAAATCCGGCTGTCTCTGCTTCCCGAGTGCTGGGACTAAAGGCGCCCACCACCACCTGGCTCAGGTATACTTTTAAGGTTACTCTGGCCGCAGAAGTGATGGGTGACAGGGCAAAAGAGAGCAGTTAGGCCGCTCCACAGCGCACAGTGAGGCAATACAACACTGAACCTAGGCAGTGAAGGGAATCTTTAATGGTTCGGGGGATGGCCCTGGTGACTAAAGTGTGGAGAGGAGGGAGTAGAGGTGTGGAAGATGGGTCCTCAGAGGCAGTTGAGAACTGCAGTGGCGTAGAAAGGGTCAGTTTGTTCCGGGTGAAGGTAGAGAATCCGGAAGTACAGATTTGGACATACTGCCTCCGGGATACCTGAGAGGCTCCACGTCCACAGAGAGCAGCAGGCAGCTGGATGTGCAGATCCAGACAGGCTGTTGGCCACAGGTCCATCTCCTCTACCCCGCTCTGCAGACAGTCCGTCACTGGGAGCACAATGGCAGGAAACATTAGCTGGTGGAACTGGAGTTGGCAAGGCGGAGTGTGATTAATGCAGAAGACATGAAGTCGGTATCGGATGGCAGTAACCCCAGACTCTGTTAGGCTCGGCAGAAAAACGATCAAAGAGGATGGCATAAAGGTGGTAATGGATGTTTAGAATCTCCACTCCACCAGGAGGTGGGAAATTTTAAGTGATCTGAGGAGATGAAAATTCAATAAAGGCACAGCTAACTTTTATTTTTAGTGCCAACCTTCAACTGGACACAACAAAAATTTTAAGGCAGTTACTTTATTCGCTGATTTGCTGAGCACATACTGTGTGTTTAGAGCCTTTATGTGGTCTGGGAATACAGCAACGACCAAAAAGCATTCCTGTCCTTGAGCATTCCTGTCCTTGAGGGCCTTACACCCGATGAAAGACCGAAAACATGACAAGCAACAAACAAAAACAAACAAAAACAAACAAACAAACAAACACACCTCCTATCCGGGCATCTGCTAGCTTACGTAACACCCCCATGCGAGTCGTTAAGAGGGGATGTGAGGGCTGAGGCAGGCTTTGTCCAGTGTATGGCTTTGCAAGTAGACTTGGGGTCTACTCTTGCTCAGTCAAGCATCTCTCCTTCGAAGCTTCCCTGGTGGCTCTTTGTCCAACTGAGACAAGATAAGGGAGACAGGTGACATAGGGGAGGAGCAATGTGATTAACACAGGATGGCCAGAGAAGACCTGGGGAAGAGAACGACGACGACGCAGAAGGGTTAAGTAAGCAAGTTGGGGCAGATTCCGAAGCAGGACATGGCCAGTGCCAAGGGCTAAGAGTCTGCCCATTGCGTCTGAGAGACAGCAAGGAGGCCGGGGTGGCTGGCACAGGGCGGGGCAGCTGCTGGGTCCCAGATGAGTGCCTCGCAGACCATCACACACACAGACGCACACTCTGAACGAGACGAGAGCCCTTTGGAGGATTCTGATCGGAGGAGTGACATGATTACACTTACTTTTTCCATGAGCTCCCGCTGGATTGAAAATGCAGTATGGGAGCTGAAGCAGAGGAAGAAATGACCACCCAAACATAACAGCAGCGGACAAAGGAGGTGGCGGTGGTGGAGGGGAGCCGTGGCCAGATGTGAGAGATCAAGCCCAAGGTCAACAGAAGCGGTGGATAGGTTGGATGTGTAGACAGAGCAAAGGATGACTTGAGGTTTCTAACCTGAGTCATAGGAGATGGGAGGTGCCATTCATTGAGAAATGGAAGGCATGGAATAAAACAGGACAAGCATTCAGTCCCCAGTTTTAATTGAAGCCATTACTTGTGGATGTGTTGCTGGCCTTGGAACAGACCTCCCCACACACACACACACCCCCCGCACTGCAGCAACCTCAGGTTACAGAAGTCCTAACTGGGACTGACAAGTCTTTCCTCAGTCTGCCTCCAGCACCCACTCTCTCTACCCTCCACTGCAGTGTCTCAGGAGATTCCTCCTTCACCAAGGAACCAGATGGAAACTAAACCACAATACCCCTGTGTCCTCAGTGCTTGGGCCCGGCTTGTACAGGACCTGAAAGCAGGCTCCAGGGGAGGAGCGGGAAGAAGGGAGCAAGCCTCACTCATGCTCCGATGTTCCTCTCAAGTTCACTACCAGAGAAATCACCCCCCTTCTCATAGAAAGGGAGAGACAGACAGACAGACACACTTAAAATTGACTGACTCAAGAAAAACTCTAGACTTTGGCTTTTCCAGAAGACAATTGTAAGATGACGGTTGTATCCTATCTGGCCACCTTTGCTGGACACACGCTGGCTGTGACTCTATTCCCGTTACTCACCGGCACTTGCCTGTGGCACTCATTTATTTAACCTACCAGGCTCTTCCGGGTCTTGGAGTTGGCAACTCGGTTTTCAAAGGATGTGCATGCTAAGGACTTGAACTCTTACCCTGAAGGAGTCCAGGAGCCTTTGGTGGACATTAAACTTCATATGACGGGATGAGAACAAGACAGGATGGGCAAACACAGGAGAGAGTGGCTGGAATCGAGTCATGAGCCATTCCTCTAGTGGCAGACACAGGAGAGTCGCTGAGGTGGGCACTGGGCTTGCACTGAATGGGTTTGAATTGAAAGAGAAGACCTAGTGCTTCTAGTATGTTCTGTCTGGTCTGCTGGTGAAGAAGAAAAAAACATACAGACCTGAACCCAAGCCACAGCGGCACCTTTTGTCCCCTGTGTATCTCTGGCAAGTGACTTTGAGCCTTGTTTTTCCCAGCTGTAAAGCAGGAAGGAAGAGAAGTATTTCAGCATGGTTATTGGGGGAGGGCCCTGGGAGAGAAGAGAATTATTGGAACTAATAGTCTAGGGAAAACCCACATGCAGAGCTTGGCTCTGAAAGCATCAGACAGGAGAGGTGCCACAAACTTCAAGGTAGCTGTGGCGTCTGCTGTCCTGGAACAGTGATACAAAACATACCAAGCTGCATAAAGACTTAGGTTGCCTGCTTTTCCAGTCCAACCTTCAAAGAGAGAAGGGAGGGGGAGGGGGAGGGAAAGAGAGAAAGAGGAGAAAGTGGGTGGTGGTAGTGGTGGTGGTGGGACCCACAAGTGCATGTGCATTAGGGCAGTGGCCCAGCATGGGAGCCGACTGATGGCTTCTAGGTTTCGGTCCGGACACAGGGAACGCAATCCCTTCTTCCTGCACACAGCAACGCACTGACCTAGAATGGAGGCCTCACAGGCCTGGTTGCAGCCTCTCCCCTCCCCACCCCTCTCCCCCTCTCTCCCCTGCCCCCTCCTGGTCCCTCCTGGCCTTCCCCTCGCTGTTCCCAGCCTGCAATTCATCACAGCTCTGTGTTCATGCCCTTTGTGACCACATCTTTCTCCGGCAATACCTTTGCATTTTGATGTTAAAACAATATTTTGCCCACTACATGGCAGCACTTGGAGCCTTTGCAGAGGCCATTTACGTCTACTGTTTTATTTGATCCTAACCAGGTTGCTGTCACGTAGACCGAGAAGGTATTATTAGCAGGAGTAATAGTCAAAATATTGAACAGCCCCTATATTGTAAGCTCAACCAACTGGAATAGATACAGACCTTAGAGAGGTCCCAGAAGCCTCCTTCCTCCATTACTGCAGGAAGGTCGGGTGGGGGCAGGGCTGCTGGGGGCAGGGCTGTTGGGGGCAGGGCTGTTGGGGGGGGACCAGGGACACAAGGATAGCTGAAGACAGGGGCTGGGATGTCAGATGTAAAGACCAGGGAATTGCTATTTATTGAGTGGTCTGGACGCATTTCTGCTTGTGAAGCATTCGCTGTACCAAGCTCACAGGAGACTGATAATCAGTTCAGTTGTGCTGATGTGGGGACTGAGGTCAGGGAAGATTAAAAACCTGTCCAGAATGAGGGATGGACTCCTTGTGTCTATGGCTCGGCTCTCTCCACAGAACTGGGAACACTGACCTCACGGCTTTTTCACACTTCTGTCACCAGGGTTCTTATCTGCTCAGTATCTCCCGTCGCACTTCCCGAATGTGTCCAGATCTGTCTCTAAATTCCCTGCTTTGACTTTTTCATCTGTGTCTTCACAGGATTCCCACACTGTCTCCTGTTCCCCAACTGGGAATGGCTTCCAGCCGCTCCTGAGGCCTTTGACTTTCTCCAGATGTCTGGCCTGCTGCCTCACTGTGCTGTGCCCCAAAGCAACCTCACCTCCTCCCAAACCAGCTCTGTCATGGCCTTACTAGAGAGCTGCCATTCACAAGTTTTTAGCAGATGAAAAGTCCAGGTTTGGAAGTCAGGTCTGTCCTTCAACCATGGGAGTCCTGAACTCAGGCTGTCAGGCTTAATGGCAAGGACCTTTACCTGCTGAACCATCTCACTGGCCTAACATACATCCTCTGTGTATATGTGTGTTATATAAAACATGGATATCCATCTATTTATCCATCCATCCACCCATCCATCCATCCATCCATCCATCCATCCATCCATCCATCCATCCATCCATCCATCTCTCTCTTCAGGTATTTACCCCCATGACTGCTGTTAGATTGTTCTGTCATAGACAAGGTCTGTGTCTTCTCATGCTGCTGCTGCTTATACTTCACCTGAATTCTTCATACATTTCATGCAGCAATAGTCCTCACTTCCAACGGCCAAGGTGTTCATTTCTATAACTGAACGTTTGGGCTTTGGGGTTCTGCCTTCTCACACGGGTGGGGAGATAGATGAGGACCCGGAAGTTAATGTCACCTCACTCACACTGTGCACTTGCAGGAGTTGACCCATAAACATGTCAGCACTGAAGTGTGTGCTTTGCCGCACCTCTCAACTGCTGCCTCTTAGATTAAGTTCCACGGCCACAGCCTTTGCCTCAACCACACTTTTTGTGTTTTAATACCCACCGCTCCTCCCCTCTAATGCTTTCCAAGTGTCCCCTGTCATTCCAGGGTACATTATTTGAACAGATCCTTGTCTCAGGGTCTGCTCCTGGGAAGACTAAGTTTTACAAACACACTTATATATAACACTACATTCTCTCCACATCATTGGAGCATGGTTTTAGCTAAGTCAACACTCAGAATTTACATTATTACAACTATGTTAATATTACTTAGTTAAACAACATAATAAAGTATGATTACATTTCAATTTTTATTATTTTCAAGACAGGGTGTTGCCCTGTCGTCCAGGTTGGTCTCAAACTCC
>CABHPH010159915.1:0-24731 GCA_902168325.1 Peromyscus nudipes | reverse complement strand
TCTCTCTCTCTCTCTCTCTCTCTCTCTCTCTCTCTCTCTCTCTTTCTTTCTTTCCCTTTGGTTTTCCGAGATAGGGTTTCTTCTGTATAGCCCTGGCTGTCCTGGAACTCACTCTGTAGACCAGGCTGGCCTTGAATTCAGAGATCTGCCTGCCTCTGCCTCCTGAGTGCTGGGATAAAAGGTGTGAGTCACCACTGCCTGGTTGAAAATGTTTTTGAGCTTTAACTATTTAAAAATAGTTCTTATTATATTTTTACAGGTTAGCTTGCACTTGTCTGCCAATAGCAGAACTCACAACACAGAGGCACTTAGGCCCTCACCAAATGTGTTAGTTCACATAAAAACATGTCAATTGGCCTATAGGCCAAAGTCTTGGATGCTTCCATGTTTCAGATTAGCGACATCTGAAAGCCGATGCTATTTGTGGTTAGAGGCTGCCTGCCAGTGATGGTCATACTTCGTTCTCCCTTGCTGATGCTCAGAGGCAAAGGAGGGAGAGAGAGAGAGATGTCTTATTTGACTTGTGACTGTTAAGAAAAATTTCTGCCAAATTCCCATCATACATCTCACATGTCTCAAAGGGTGCAAGCATCTTACCTATGAAACCATTTCAGCAAATAGGAGAGTGTTTCTGTACTCAGATTTTGTCAGGGATCTTTGGAGAGTGGTCCTAGGCTATCAATACCAGTCCTTTGAGATAAAAAGAACTCAGAGCCATGTCTCAAACATACTCGTCAGGAACACTGTATGAATTACTTCGTGTGTCACTATGATGGAACCCCTGACAGAAACAATGTAGGGAAGGAAAGATTGATTCCAGTTCATGGATGGGGGATACAGTCCATCGTGGGCAGGAAACCATGGCCATGGGTAGTTCTCAGCTGGTGTAGTAGTAGCATGAGGTGTCTGGTTACCTGGCTGTGGGCCTTAGAAGGCCAGGGTGGTCTATAACCCCTAAGGTCTGTTCTCCAGAGACCTATTTATTCCAGTTAAGTCCCACCTCCTAAAGGTTCCACAGTCTCCCAAAACAGGACTACCAGCTGGGGACCATGTGTTCGAACACATAAATCTGTGGGGGACATTTCACGTAGAAATAACAGGGGCTCCATAGCTGCTTCTGATGATTGGCATATTGAGATACATTGGTTTCCCGGGAGAACTGGGTCACTGCATGTCCCTGGAGTCACATGGGGTACTGAAGGGAGTAACGCCCTCCTGAACAAAGCTGAGGTTCTGTTGGGAGAGAGAGAGGTACCACCAATGTCCACTGTATGAATCAAGTTGTGCCTAATTCTCAGCCCAGTCCACCTTTAACCCTTTAAACTGTAAAATTATCATATATCTAAGGGTACACTTTTTTAATCATAGAAGAGCATAGGTAGGGGACCTGGTAGCTCGGTCAGTAAATCACTGTCTTGCAGGCACAAGGACCTGATTGCAATCCTCAGGACTCATGTAAAAAAGTTAGGTGTGGGAGTATACATTTATGAACCCAGCACTGGGCAGGCTGAGCTGGGCGGGACTTGCCATCCAGCCAGCCTACCTTACATGTTGAATTTTAGGCCAGTAAGAGACTCCCGCCTCACAAAAGGTGTGCAGGCACCTGAGTGGTGACATCCAAGGTTGTTCTTTGGCCTTTACACTGATTATGTACACACACACACACACACACACACACACACACACACACACACACGGGAGCATGGAGGCTTAAGTGGACACACAGTGCTTGTTTTTTGTGTTTAATATGCCAGGGAGATCGTTTATGTCAGCACCTATAAATCTTACTCTTTGTAACAGCTATTCCTTTTTATGAACATTACACTGTTTATTCAATTGCTTTCTTGTTCATGGACCTTTACACTATTCTACTCTTTTGTTAACAACGCTGCAATGACCATCTGTTTCCACTGATCTTTGTGTGAGGGAAGATATGTAGAAGTGGAAATTCCAGTTTAAAGAATGATCATTTAAAAATGATTGCTCGGTGTGGTGGCATATGCCTGTACTTCTGGCACTCAGGAGGCAGAGACAGGCAGATCACTGTGAGTTTGAAGGCAGCCTGACCTACATAGTGAGTTCCAGGAAGGCAGGGCTACACAGTGAGACTGTCTGAAACAAAACAAAACAAAACACCAAAACAACAAAATTGATAGATATTTGCAAATTGTGACCCAGTATAATGGCACCAGTTTACTGTCTTGCCATGAATACATGAATGCTCCTGTTTCTTCATAGGCCCACTGCATTGGCTTTGAGTGCTGTACCATACTTCTAGACCTTTGCATATATGATAAACAAAACTATAATTATGTTATGGTAATGCCTATTTATTTGTTACTTAAATATACATCTCCTTATTTGTGGAGGAAGTTGGCCATTTTTCATATTTAAAATTTTTTTTGTCTTTTTCTAGGGACTGGTCACACATATTTATATTTATGGACTTTTCTTGAAGATTTCTGGCTTTAGCATCATGCAAAGAAACATTTTCTCAGCACCAGTGTGTCAAGATGACTTTCTA
This sequence comes from Peromyscus nudipes, assembly GCA_902168325.1. Lineage (NCBI taxonomy): Eukaryota > Metazoa > Chordata > Mammalia > Rodentia > Cricetidae > Peromyscus > Peromyscus nudipes. Next base: position 22,207 of record CABHPH010159915.1, on the reverse strand, counting down.
ACTGGATAGAAGTTACATCCACATCTCTGAAGCAACAGTGGTCAAGGTGACTCCATCTGCAACCATGTAGCCTGTTCACAACTTTTCAGGTATGCATTTCTTGGATACACAGTGGTCCACGTGTGTGTCTTTCCCATCCACATACCTGGTTAAGCTTGTTTATCCTTCCTTGGAGCAATTAAGGATGGCTTCCTTTCTGAGAGTTTGGTGGAGGGCGAGGTTCTTGACAGCTCCAGGCTGCCCCAGGTTCTGGTGGGATCCCCTGCCGGACCCCCACTCTCTCCTCGATGTTGTTTGTCTCCTAGACCTGGCACCTAGTTGATCCTCGGAAGGCAGCTTTCAAATACCAGCTCCGCTGGGTCTTGTTAAAGTACTTTATCAATGGCCGTCTTTCTCAGTAGGGGTGACCTTTGCCTCAGCTTTGCTGTCACTACCTGACTTGGATAACCTCCAAAGGCAGGTTGCCATGGCAATTCGCATTCAGCCCAACCAAATCTGGCTTCTGTATCTTATTAAATGTTCCCTAAAAAGGAAATCACACCATGTGTGGAAGAGGAGGGCCAGTCACAAGGAGCAATAATGTTCAGCGGCCCTGTCCTCCTCCTGGCTCCCACTCTGGGGCCGGTCTGTCCTTTGCCAGGAGTTGACTGGTTGCCCCTCTTGATTCCTTCTTCCTAATCTCAGTTGTCATGGTTAGTGCTTAGATTTTAGGGATAAGAGAATGGGAGGGGGTGGCTATGGCAAATGTCAATCAGCCGTTCAAAAGACACTTTTACAGTTCCAATCCAGCAGCACTAACAAGCGTCAGGATCAGGTGCATAATGAGGCCGTGTTAGAGACACTAATTGGAGGGGTCTTCTTTTCTTCCCCATCTTCATTTTGATGTGATGTTTTCTGTTTTCTCAGAATGCAGTTTTCACAGTGACTCTCATTAAATCCGAGCAGATAATCTCCATCAGACTACAACTCCTTGGCCTGGAAGAGGAGTGGGAGGACCCAGCGGTTGCTGGTAACTTCCATGAGGTTGTTTTGTGTTTATCCCTGGCTAGAATAGAGAGGAAGGTGAGAAACATCCTGCACCCACAGAGCCTGCAGAAGGGACTGGGCTCTCAGTCCCCCAGCAACAGCCAGTCTAGGGAAAAGGGAACACTGGATATCAGAGATAAGGTCACTTGTGGAATGGGTGGGTGCCGCCACAAATCTCTGGGTATGTCAGTGGCCTTGACCTCTGTAGGCAGAGACCCCAAGTCTGCTTTGAATGGAGGGTAGGTCTGGCCTTCAGGCTGTCACACAGAGAAAAGGAGTATGGGGCGGGTAGGGAAGAGGTTTTGCTAGATAGAGGGGCCTCTGATGCTTACCCAAGTGACCCAGAACATGGCACTCTTGCAAAGTGAAGCAACCACTGGTTAAGAAGAATGAGAAGCGTGTCCAAGTGCTCATCTCAGGTTGTCGCTCCTCTCCTGACCCCTCTTTCTTCAACTCCACAGATCCTGGACACTTTGAGGACCATTGTGTTGGGTCAGAAACAACACCTCCCTGGGAATATGAGTATGGCAGCTACGTCTCTCCTCAGAGGAGAAGAGGGAGGCTGAGGGGATCGCTCCTTGGCTTTGCTTGTCTTGGCAGGGACAAAATAAGTGGGCAGGGTGGGGCTGCTGGTTATAAAGACACAAGTAGCTGGGTTCTCTGAGCTCTTAGCTCTCACTGGGTGCTGGACACTTCACGGAGGGTTTTACACAAACGAGCATTTCATACAAACCTCCCTCTCCAGTCCCTATGGAGGAATATTAGTTACTTTTCTCATTGTGATGATGAAACACCCCATAAAAGCAACTTAAGGGAAGAAAGATATTTTTGGTTCATTGTTTCAAAAGGGATTCAGCCAACTGGGGCAGGAAGGCATATCAGCAGGAGCTTATGGTTGATGGTCACATTGTGTCCATAGTCAGGAAGGAGAGAGAGAGAGAGAGAGAGAGAGAGAGAGAGAGAGAGAGAGAGAGAGAGAGAACACTGATACTCATCTTACACCCTCCTTTGTATTCAGTCTAGGACCCCTGCTCATGGGATGGTACCGCCCACATCCATGATGGGTCGTCCCTTTTCAGTTAACCTCTCTGGAAATGCCACCTCAGACATGCTGTAGATGTATCCTCTAGGTGATGTCAAATTGACAGTGAAGACTGGCCCTCACAAGGCATCTCTTCACGTACACAGACCAGAGGGACCTTCTGAGCAGTGTGGATCATACTGCTAGATTCTGAGTCACAGCTGCCATCTGAACCTAGACTGGCCCCCAAACCCACTCTTTGCACGACTCTGGCCAGCTTCCCCTCCTCTCCGGGGCCCTGGGAGGTGGTTCTCCTGTATGAGTTTTTAACACTCACATCTGAGAGGTCACGACTGAAACAGAAAAATGCCTTATCAGTGACAGCAGCCATACTCCAACTCCCCAAGTTGACAGAGGGACCCTCAAGAGCCTTGGAGTGCCTGTCCTGAGTATATGGTAGAGGAAGGTACCAGGGGCAAGGATTTGGGGTTTCTCAGAAGGCAGAGGTGGCTAAACACTTATAGAAGGGCAGCACTGATGTGCAGTGTGTGTGTGTGTGTGTGTGTGTGTGTGTGTGTGTGTGTGTGTGCTTGTGTGTGGGTGTGTATGTGCATGCAGGTACATATGCATGTACATGTACTTCATGTGCCCATTCCAACTCTCATTTTGCATACTAGGGTGGGGCCCTGATTATCACCACCATGACCATAACTTCCTTGTTTACAGCTGGCCTAAGCTTGGACTACCTTCCTGAAACTGAGTGGAAGTCAGTTCATCACCTGGGCTGCTGGGTCCTCTAGTGTGGCACCAGGTTTTTAAGAGGTGTGAACAGTCTAAATCCCTGATAACTCCTGCTATGGCTGCTGCATGCCTGAGGTCATCCCGATCCTGCAGCAGCTATGAATGGTTTCAACCCACAGCACCTGGCAAATCTTGCCTGGATCTGACTGCATTTTCAGGAGGGGCAGGAATTCCAGGCAGGCAGCATCTTAGAAAAGATTTGGTTTTATTTTAGCATGTGTGTATGTGCATGCCTGGGTTGATGGTTGGCTTCAAGGACAAGATGGTATCCCCACTACTATACACTGGCATCAGGTAGTCCCTATGATTGGGCACATCCCTGAGGAGGTGGAAGAATTCTGCACTGATTCAGTTGGACTTCTTTTATCTTCTTACAGTGAACTGATGGCCTCACACTGAAATAAACTTGACTTCTGATGCAATGAGGCAATCTTTGGGACTGGCACAGGACGTCGAGGACTATGATTCATGCCTCCTGCACATATTACAATAAAGTCCCTTTTTTCAGGAGGTGGATCCCTGGGCTTATTTGTTAATTGGACATTGGAAAAGTGGGGAGAAGCTTGTCTTAGGTAGGGATTTGGTGGGGGTGTGTGTACAGACTTGTGTGGGACAGGGGCAGAGTGTGACCAGAAGAAACAGGTATCAGAGGATACTATTTGGCCTCTCATCCCTGGAAGGGTAAGCAGACCATGGTCAGTGTCTCAGCATAGGGTAAATTGCCACAGATGTGGGCTTTCTGAAGCAAATATTCTTTTAAAAGAAAGAGATGGCTCTGAGTGTGGGCAGCTAGGCCCTCTTGCTGGGATCAGCCTGGCACTGTATCTCCTACTTCACATTGCTTCTTTACTTTTACATCAATGCCTAAGAGACTCGCCCACATTGGCACTTGCTGGGTCAGTCACTGACAAATTACTCCTCCATGGAGAACTGTGATACACGTGGTCTGATACAGGGGAACCTGAAATAAATTGTGCTAAGCCTCATACCGAGTGACAAAATGAAGAAAGAACACACACAGACACCACACACACACACACACATACACACACACAGTTTTCTAGCTAAGAATGTCCCTGGTTCATTTTCCCAAGGAATCCAGTTTATTCTTTGTTTTTCCTTTTGGAATTTCTGAAGCAGGGTCTCATTGTGTAGCTCAGGCTAGCTTCAAACTTGTCATCCTCCTGCCTCAGCCTCCTGTGTGCTGGGTTACAGGTCTACACCATCATGCTCAGCTCTCATGGCTTGTTCACTATTTCATGTGTGTGCACATGTTTATGTTCACGTCATGCAGAGGTTGGTGTCAAGTGTCTCTCCACCTTAATTGCTCTCCACCTCATGTTTTTGAGCGATGGTTTCTCATTCAGTGTGGGACTTGTTGATTCATCTAGCCCAGTGGGTCTCAACCTTCCTGATGCTGTGACTCTTTAATACAGTTCCTCATGTTGTGGTGACCCTCAACCATAATGTTATTTCATTGCTACTTCATAACTGTAATCTACTGTTCTGAATCATAATGTAAATTCTGATATGCAGAATATCTGACAGGCTGAGAACCACTGATTTAGATTGGCTTGCTGGCGAATACCAGTAATAACCTTGACTTCACTCCCACCCCCCAGTGCTAGAATTACAGACTTGTACCACCTTGCCCACCTTTAAGTAATTTCTAAGTTGTGGGTCCGGAGGTCTGAACTGACGTCCGCATGCTCATGTGACAAGCACTTACTGACTGAGCCATTTCTCTGGCCCCTCTGGTTTATTATTTTACTCAGAATGGACACTGGAATGCTAACTCATCCTTTAATGCCCTTCTACTTTCCCACCCCATCTAGAAAGCAGCACATAAAAAGCTTTCCACGACCTCCTTCAAATTCAGCAGTAAGTGAGGCACAACCGTCTTACATACACCATGTGGTCTGCCGTGGAAGAAAGACCATGCCCGACCAAAGGTTCCAATACCACTGCCTCTTAGAAGTGATGCAGGCCTGAGCTCCCTTGCACTCCTGGATGCTATACTTTATTTAACACGTGCCCTTATGAAGGTAATTTTTAACAGCAGGCAAGGTGGCTTTCCAAAACAGCTCTGCTGTCCCACAAGAAGCTGAGGAACAGGTGGCCGTGACTGAGTCTACCAGAATCTTTCCAGATGCAAGGTGAACATGGTTCTAAAACAGTGGATTACTGCTAATGATGGTAGGAGTCTTGAACTTCCTCAGAGTCTTAAGTGTTTGTTTTCAGGAGGAGGAATCCTGGAGACACCACCCCTTCACAGGGAGGGCTTCTGTTTGCCAGTTTCGTTTGTGGAAGCAGGTTGCTGAAACAGGTCTCAACACCATGCAAGTAAACAACCAATGACGGAACCTAAGAAGCAGCAGCATCTGCCCTTTAGGGAAGATTGGCAGGTTGGGGCGCTGTGTAATCTGGCCTGGTGTGGGGTTTTAGGACATTGGTATGCTGGTCTGAGTCCTACCACAAGCCATTAAGGATGCAGTGTGAAGACTATCTTCTCGAGAAGTCCTGGTCCTGTTGGGACCAATGACATTGGGTTTGGGGTGGAGTCCCATCCTTTGCTTTGAGTAAGACTGGGGTAACTGTTTTCTGCTGGCCCATATGGGCTCACTAGTAAATCTCACAACAGCCCAGCCTGTCCTGAGGAGGGATGAGGCAGTTCTGGTGGGTGTGCACCAGGGAAACCGAGCCATCTTTTCCTTTCAATCCCAGCATGGGCTTCTGGGGCAGGTTCATCAGAGTTTATATCTTGCCTAGCTCTGTGATTTTGACACTTTGAATTTCAGCATCTTCTTCCATAAAGTGGAGTGCATGGTGCTGAGTTCCTAAGGACATCGCAAGAATGGAATTGGACACCACATGCAGCTCTGGGTCTCACTGCATTCAATTACCACAGCTGCCATGCTCGTCACCACTCATTAGCGAGTGCAGTTATGTTCACAGTGTAGTTCAGTGGCCTGTTCAGTTAGTGCTGCACATGGCCTTTCAGTGAAATGTGTTATATGGAAGCACAGTGCTGTCGCTCAAAAACGAACTCCCAGCTCACTCCCTCACTGCGTTCGGGAAGGGTAAGGTCTGTGGATGACAAGGGGTCCTTGGAGGTTTATGGTTTTCTGCTAGGGCATGAACTGGTTTCCCACTCACAAGATGGCTCCATTAGGTAAGTTTTAAAAAAGAACACTTTCTTGGGTTCTTTCTCCCACTATTGATGGGGTGGGGCATGAAGGAGCGAGCAGCTGTGCCTGGTGTTATGAACCTCTTGAAGTCTGGCCCATTAGAGAAGCCAAAGTGCCTAGTGGATTTCCTGGGAGAATGGTTCCAAATAACTTAACAGAGAGTGGCTTGAAAGAAGTGGGAAAAAGGCATTTTGTTCTCTGAAGGAGCTATCGGATGCTCAGTCCAAACACCCCCGTAACTAATTCATTACTTTACACCACACAGACATCTTTTAAATTAGGCAGAATACAGATGAGTCTTGTTTTGTGCCATTAATTTCAATGGTTTTACACAATATTTGAATCACTGGCTTTTCTTTTCCTTTGGAGGCAGACCAAATCAGGCTGAATCTACTTGCATTAAAAGCCATTCATGAGACCCAGCCAGCTCCGTCTTGCAGATGGAACACCATATGTTTTGGCTCAACCCCCATATGGAACAGCAATATGCAATCCAGGGATAGAAAGCTCTGTTTCTTCCCATTCACATTCACGGTCACCTCTAACCCACAAGCTCTTTCCATTCTACACAGAAGTAGGCACATTCATCCAGAAAGGAGCCAGAAATATGCTGAACGCTGGAAGGGGTGGGTTTGGTTTTCTCTTGCCCTTTTATACTCAAAGACATCCATTTGTCCTAGCTGGGGCTTCCATGATATGGCACTTGGAAAGATTCTATTTTCATGTTTCCAGGATAGGTTAGGTCTTTTTGCGTGAAACGACAATACATAAAATTTTGCAAACATCAGGAGACCCTAGAAACAGTGAATTAAGGGCCTGGTCCATGCAAAAGCATTTATATGTAATCTAACGTTTCCTGGGAGGAGTTTAGGGTGGGATAAAGGGACTGTTATCCAGGAGAGAGGAGTCAAATAGAATCTGGGCTTCACTGACAACCAGGAAAAGGCTTCAGGTTTTGGAGAGTCTTCTAGGGAAAGATGGACCAAAGGTTATTGAGAAGCAAGGGCTCCTTTTCTCATGTGTCCTGGATGAGGCGGCTGAAAGAGTGCTGGACTGAGAGTCTGGCCTTATCTCCATTATTAAATAGCTTTGTGACATTGAACAAATGTCAATGTGACATTCCTCACATACAAAGGGATCAGGATGACCTGGCGATGGCTACAGATCTCATCTCTCATCCCATCATATGCTGTAGGACACCATTGAGGGGACGCTCAGTGGTCAGGGTGGTGACATGAATTAGATGCTGATCCGACAGCCGGTGTGCTTACTACTTATTTAAGTTGAGATGTCCCGCTCTGCAACAGCATTTGGTAACCGTGACTCAGTTTGTTCACGTGAACCTGTGTGCTATTACTAACTCAGGAAGCGGACCTCAGTTCCCTGGCGTACTGGTACACCACAAAAGCCTCTGCAGGCACTTCATATCCACCTGCTTGTGGCAATGAAGTTTTACTTCCTCTCAAGGGAACAGTTAGCAGTAGCCGCAGACCACTGGATGTCACGGAAACTCGGATGCTGCAAACCTGGAATTTTGATTTTGATGAGATTGTAAACCAGAGGGAAGGGAACAGATGACAGAATTTCACCTTGTTTTGGACTGCCAAGATGAAGTCCCCATCTTCTCGGTATTTATATCTCAATAAGCTCCAATTGTGACTCTGGAGTTACCAGATGTCTGTGATCTGGGACCCTGGAGACTGAGTTCCAGGAAATCTAGACCTCCGAGATTGTCTGAGCCTTGTTGAATGAGTTTCTAAGCAGCTACCCGTGTAGTTATCTATGACTGGAGGTTGCAAGGGGATGCTCTGAATCTCTTTTAGCTGAGATGCCAAAATACAAGGACAAAAGAACAACTGTGAGCTGTCACATTCCAAACTCTGAAACCAAACTTCGGTGCAGAACTTTCACAGACTGGCCTAACACTAGGGTCCTGACCCTTATCTCACCAGCTATCTGTTGGGTATAAAGAGATGGCATTTAGAAATTCAAGAGACAAAGGATATGTTGGTGGGCAGGTTTGTGTATGGTGTGATCCCCGCTCAGCTCCATCCACACACTGTAGGGAACAGGAGGCTGGAGTTGGAGGTACAGCAATCATGCTGGGTTCTGAGCCATATCTGAGTTTGGCACGGGTTCTCTGGCACCAGGGTTCAAAGAACTGGGGGTGCTGGAAGGCAATGCTATGAATTTCCCATGATTCAAATGGACCCAAGGAAGAGAACTGACCTGGAGATGTCTTGGAAGGGAGTTTGGTCAAGAGGTATGGATGGAAAAGTAATGAGCCCCTGTTGAGAGTGTCTGGAGGGTGAGCTCTGGGTCCTCAGGGCTAACACTGGAGACGTAAATGATCAGCCAGAGCAGCCATCTGCCACCCCTGGGCTTGGGGGAGGCTATGGAGAGCAGGGAGAGTGGGACTTGGGAGAGAGGAATGCTGAGTCTCCCTTCTCTCTCCACTTCCTCACAGTAGGCTTGCTTGTTTGTGGTGTTAGGGTTGAAACCCAGAGGCTCTCACATGCTGGGCAATGCTTTACCACTAAGCTCCAACCCTAGCTCACACTAAGACTCAAGAAAGCAGTGAGGATATGAAAGGACACCTCTAAATTTATTCACCTTTGGGAACTGATTCTTCTTTAATTGCAGAATAGCCTTCTGTGGTAGTACTAGTTAATCATTTGCCTGCCCGCTCCCCTATTGATTAAGACGTGGATTGTTTCCAGCTTCGGGCTATTAGGATCAGAGCTGCTAAATACGAACATTCAAATATTCTAGTGCTAGTTCATCGTCGGAACACGTGTTCCTTTCCCTTGATTAGGTACCCTGGAGGGCTCTGCGTGTAACTGTGTGTTTCACCGATCAGTGCAAAGGCTAAGATGTTTCACCCTGCCTGGTCCCATCTCAGTGCACACACTGACAGAGTGAGCTCTGCGTGGTTATTCTTGACTGTGTTCTGTTTATTTTCTGGAAAACTTATTTGTGGAGAATCTTTTATTATTCCATACAAGAATGAAAGTGCCTTACTTTGGAGAATATTTACTCAGGCTGTTGCTGGGGGCAGGGGCGTGGAGGGCACTGCCAGCCTGGGATCACTTTCAACTTCACTGTGGCTGGATCTTTCTTTTGGACACTATCCAGGTGGTGCACATCTGGGTTAAACATCTTACAAAGGTCAGCCGTGGTCACAGCGGTTCAAAGAGGGCTTTCAGATTTTTATCTGTTTTTGCTTCGCTGAGTGTCAGGGCCTCTCTCTGCAGACCCTGGGCATGAGGGCAAGGTCCTAGTAGGTTTCCTTCTGCCTCTCCCTTATCCTGCTGGTGTGGCCTTAGTCTGCACATAAAAACCAAAGCTGGGTTTCACTTCGCATGACAAACAGCGTCAGGGTGAAGGCAACTTGAGTTCACCTCCCTCTGTTTCTGCCTTTACTTCTGTCTGCTAGTTTACCTCCCCTGAGTGCTTTTGTTGAGGCATTTGGGGGGGGGGATGTTCACTACTCTCTTACCAGTGCTTGCACGAAGGTGTTTCTAGTGTTTCATTGATTTTTTAGTGATTTTTAGTGATTTTTGTGGAGCGTTGGTTCACATCACTGCTGGAATGCACACACACAGCAGATAGGTGGAATGCTGTCCTCTGAGTGCAAAGACCGTGATGACCCTCACCTCAGCCACCCTGACTATTTGCAAACACCCTCAAGATCAGCCTGATGTTCCCGTAGAAGGAGGGGGTGGAGGCCGTTAGACCCTCGCCTGAGATGCCAGCCACTTCTCCTTACACCTCCAGTCCTGGTTGTATCTAGTTCCACCCAAGCAGTGTGTGATCTAGTGCTAGAGTATAAAGCATGTGGAAGGCTAACTGAAGGGGATACTCCATCCATGCATCTGTGGGTGCTGGGGCGAAAGTTTCCAATGTTGTTGCTTCTTCAGGACATCCATGCTCCTGTAAGTGACCCCTCACCCACGCTGTGGGAGTGAGCCTCCTCTAAGTGACCCCTCACCCACGCTGTGGGAGTGAGCCTCCTCTAAGTGACCCCTCACCCACGCTGTGGGAGTGAGCCTCCTCTAAGTGACCCCTCACCCACACTGTGGGAGTGAGCCTCCTCTAAGTGACCCCTCACCCATGCTGTGGGAGTGAGCCTCCTTTTGGTTCACGAAGCTAGACTTGGATGGATATGTTTGTTTGGTCTGTCATAGGTGCCCTGATTGGAGTGAATAAACATTTGTCCGCACATCCCAGAAAAGTTCACATAAGAGAAGTATGCGTTAATCCCTTTGGTGAGCCTTTTTTAAAGTATAAAACTTTCTTCTATTCTCAAAATGATCCCGAGTTATGTATCTCATAACTTTCATTGGCCTTCAGTTTTCTCCAGAGACAATGGAGATAATTTTTTGGATGACAGGCCGCTTGTATCAAGCCTCTACTTTTACGGTTTCATGTCCTTTTCCCCGCATTTTGATCTTTTTGCCTTATTTTCTGGGAGAATTTCTCAATGCCTGTTTCACTGGTTTTATTGAATTTTTTTTTTTGCAATCATATTTTTAATTCTAAGAGCCCCTCCCCCCATGAATCTCTGGATAGTTCTCTCTCATCTAGCATGTGTGGTCTGATTTCCAGAGTGAAATGTCTCCTGCCTCAGTGGTTTGGTTGCTCTGGCTGGGTCACTGTCCCCACAAGCTGTCGTTTGCTACTAGTCTCCTCTGTGCGTAGGAAAGGATCCCTCCAATGCTGGGATCTTCAAATGTTCATATTTTACACTAGGCACCGATGTGGTGATCGAGAACTGTGTGTGTGTGTGTGTGTGTGTGTGTGTGTGTGTGTGCATGTGTTTTTGTGTATGTGACTATGTGTGCATGTGTGTAGATGTGGATGTGTGTGTGTGTGCGTGTGCGTGTGCGTGTGTGTGTGTGTGTGTGTGTGTGTGTGTGTGTGTGTCCTAGTTTGCTTTTCCATGGTAAAGACCATGGGTAGAAGCAATTTTCGGAAGAAACAGTTTATTTGGTTTACATATTACAATCAGTCTCTCAACAAGGGAAGCCAAGGCAGGCACTCAGGCAGGGCAGGGACCTGGAGGCAGGAGCTGATTATGGAGGAAGACTGCTCAATGGCTTGTTCTCCATGGCTTGTTCTCCATGGCTTGTTCTCCATGGCTTGCTCAGCCTGCTTTCTTATACAACCCAGAACCACCTGCCCAGAATGATACCACAGTGACTAACTTCCACATCAATCACTAATCAAGAAAATGCCCCCCAGACGTGCCCATAGGCCAATTTGATGGAGGCAACGACTCAGTCCTGTTGAGTCTAGTTTGTGTCTTGTTGACAAAAAGTCACCAGCATGCTGTGTGTATATGTGTGTATTTTTGACCTAATCAAGAGAATGGAGGCTGAAGTTTTGAAATTGTATTTCATGCAACATAATTTCTATATAACATATCCAGCGACTAAACTTTGCTCCACCCTTAAGGGCTTGGGTCCAGAGTTTCCATCATCATGGCTGTTTGATTTGGATCATACAGTCTCTCTGGGCCCTCGGTTATGGAACAGGGTTCCAGATGATTGGTGGTTCTTCCACGCTTCAGTCTTGGGTGACATCTCTCCACCTACAGCTGGTTATGGTGCATGTGCTGGAAGGGGAGGGAGAGCAGAAGGAATGCTTCTCAACCCAAGACATCTTTGCCATAAGCTCTGGACCATAGGCTTTGTGTCTTTGGTGGTTTGAATAAGAATGCCCCCATAGGCTCATATATTTGAATGCTTAAGGAGTGGCACTATTTGAAAGGATTAGGAGGTGTGGCCTTATTGGAGTGGGTGTGGCCTTGTTGGAAGAGGTGTGTCACTGGGGGTGGACTTTGAGGTTTCCAAAGCCCATGCCAGGCCCTGTGTCTCTCTTCCTCCTGCCTGTGGATCTGGAGGCAGAATCCTTAGCTGTCACATCTGCCTGAATGCAGCTGTGCCACTCACCATGAGGATAATAAACTAAACCTCTGAAACTGTAAGTAAGCCCCAGTTAAATGCTTTCTTTTTATAAGAGTTGCCATGGTCATGGAGTCTCTTCACAGCAACAGAACACTGACTAAGACAGGGTCCACCCACCCATCTGGTTCTAAAGCTGGTAGCTTCCTGTGGTTTTCCTCTTCAGCTGGCCAGTCTCAGAAGGAGTCTCTTCTCATCTCTTAGCTAGAGACGGAATCCAGGCAGTCAGTGCTCTGGAAGCTGAGATGTGGAAGGAGGCCAAAGCTGGGGGTGATAGGAAGTATTTCAGTATGTAGTATACATGTGGGCACTGGGTACCTTGTTACTGATGGTGTCCCTGCCCCTGGGGTCTAGAGTTCTTTGTTTTTACCCTCCCCAGAGTTCTATACATGAGAAGACATCCTCCAGTTTCCCAGAGGGGAGGCGATCTGACGATCGAATTGTTCCTTTAAAGTTCTTAAACTGGTTTTCTCATTCTCAGCCTCCTCTTCATTCCCACATTCATGAGCACCTGGTAGCATCTTTCCTGGTGCCAGCTCCAGTGTTCACAAGTCAGTGCTCACTCCTCTATGTGCTTCTTAACTTCCAAAAGCCTCTTCCTGTTTCCTCTCCCATTCCTTATGTGCCATTGGATTTGTGCCACTTAAAAACCATTGTAATGGGGCTCCTGGGGCGGGGAGGGGGCAGGGGTGCATGGATGCTTGCTGACCTTTTCTTTCTCTTTCTTTAGACAGAGACTTTATTCCCACAGTGTTGAAAGGCTCCTATTGAATCACCATACTTGGACTCTTACATACATATCATCACTCCAAGCTGTTTTTAGTGGAATCTGGGATACTTTTGCCCAACTGTCATTTGGGAGAAGAAAAAGGACATTGTAATTCACCCTATATGTTTTTTCTTTGGCAAACATGGTAAGCACATTTGTTAGCTTGGGGCTTTTTTTGTATGTGGCAGATTATGAGTAGTTCAAGGAAACTTGGTAGAGCAGAACCATTGAGTGTCCAGAACAAAGCTTGATCCACCAAACATACTCTCAGGACCAGAGACTGTTCTGCTATGGACCTTCAGACCACGGCTTCTAGAAGAGGCAGTGTCTCTTAATGTTTCATGAGTTTATGTAATATCTAGTTAAAACACACGGGATTATAAAAGACTCAACATCCGGAAACACACTGTAGCTTAGCTATTATTTTGCTAGGAGAACAGGACAGAATGAAGGAAGACTTGGGGGGCCTAAGGGGGACTCTTGGACAGTTTGTTGAGGTTGTAGCCTGAAGTAGGCTTTTATAGTCTTTTTTTTTTTTTGTCTCTGGTATAAATGGACCACTGTTTTTGTATCTTCTAAAGGGAGGGGAAACAGAATGCTCTGTGCTTGGGATTCAGCTTTGAGACTTTGACACCGTGTTTAGAAGGGTAGTTAGCCTTAGTTACCCAATACCCCCTCTCCTTCTCTTTCTTTCCTTCTGCAGGTCTGGGGATTGAATCCAGAGTTTCATGCATGCAAAGCAAGCACCCTATTGACTAGGTCGTATTTCCATCCCCTCTAATTTATTAATAATTTTATTAAGTTATTAGGCACCTTGGGCCTATCCCCCACACACATTTACAAGTGAACATTTGATAACATCCAATCCCCATGTGACTTCATGTCAAGGCTGTTGTGAGCTCAGTCTTGGTGGCAGTTTCCCAGTGTCATGAAGAGGAACCATGGGCTAGAATTTCTTGCCCTCCATGCCATCAGACCAGTTTCTTGCCTCTAGCACAACTAGGAGCTAAAGACTGGAGTCTGGCTTGCGATTTCCATGCAACACATGATGTTAGTTTCAGAGTGGAAGTCATACAACTCTCAAAATTCTCTGTCAGGATTAGCAAAGACCATTACTGAGTCAAAAAGCAGATAGCACTCCTCTTTGTGACCCAGCTCCTAAAGGCTACATGATGCATGTTGCATGATCCCTCCCATGATGCATGCTCTTTAAAACTGTCCTGCTTTCAAAGGCACCATTTAGTCTATGGAGAAGTGTGGTTTGGTCTCTCATGTGGGAGAAACCCCAGGGGTGCACTGTGTTAGTACCCGTGTTGTGAGAGAGAAGATTAAAAGCATGAGCAAACATTGCCCCTTTACTCCTCTAACATCTTCCCATCATTCCTGATGACTATTATGCAAACTCACTGACTTCTCTCGGGTCCTTTAATCCTGCTGCTAGGTAGCACGTTTCCCCTCAGTCTTCCCCCTTTTCCGTGTGTGTTCATACATGTGCTCATTCAGATGTGTGCTTGTGTGTGTATGTACATGTATACATGGTTACACATGTGCAAGTGTGCACATGCACATGGAAGATGAAGGACAGACTCAGATGTTGTTTCTCAGGAGCCATTCACCCCTCTTACGAGCCTGGAACTCACTGAGTACGGTAGGCTGGCCAGTCTCCACCCCACATGCTGAAATCACAAGCATGAGTCACCACATCTGTTTTTTTTTTTTCCCCTTGAGTGAGGTGGTGTTAGGGATTGAACTCGAGACCCCACATTTATGAGCTAAGTACTTTACCTATAGAACTCTCTCTCCTGCCCCTCATTCCTTTAAAATTTTTTATTTAAACATTTAATAATGTGTACATTTGTGTGTCTGCAACATTTGGGCAAGTGCCTACAAAGGCTGAAGAGGGCCCTAGAGCTGCAATTACAGGCAGTTGTGAGTGGCCGGGCAAGGGTGCAGGGAATTGAACTTGGGTCCTCTAGAAGAGCAATAAGAGTTCTTCACCACTGAGCCATCCTCAAGCTACACTTATGTTTAACTGGACCATGTTGCATTTGCTCCCCTGTCATGTGTCTCTTACTTTAGTAGAGGAAGCTCTCACTTAGAAGCCTGTCACATACCATTCATCTCTACTGTCAAGGAGAGTTAGAGTTGTGCCCTTGTTCTTATGAGACACCACATATCCTAGAGACTCCAGTTATCTTGGTGTGATCATGACTGATGACATGAGGCAGTGGGTCCTGCTCCACAGGTCAGAGGAAGGTCAGTTTACCCTCTCTCCAAGCCAGAAGAGGAGATGAATGGCACTGTTAATCCTCCAGACATCTATGGGGCCACAGCTTTCCTCCGCAGACACTCTTCCCTGTCCAGTTTGCCTCCCACTAGGCATGGGTGAGACACATTCATCATCTAACAAAGATCATGGGAAATCTGCTCTCTTTGGCAGTCACTTCTGGACAGCTGTGGACGTTTCTAGAAGGCTGAGACTAACACATCTCTATCTCCTACATGACCTTATAAAGACTTAGCTTTAGCTAGGAGAGCCAGAGGAGGTAAGGAGGGGAAGTGATGGGCATCGGGTCAAGAGGTAAGATTACACACCTTCCTCATTTCTTTTCAGCACTGGATAAGGGATTCTTGACAGCAGAATGATCCCGAGTAGAATAAATTGAAAAAAAGGAAAGTATAACCCAAACAGAAAAAAAATCTTAATATGAATGCACATGAGAAAAGGTGATTGAAATAGGGATTGGCCTCTGTACTAGACTGACACACACATACAAATTATAGCTACAATGAAATGGTAGCTCTTCACTGTGTACTGGATAAACATCTTGACCCTGTTGAATGAATGTTACCTGTACCCTATTCAACTAGCCTTTTTGGACTTGGATAAATAGTATGGTTTTCCTCCCCCTTGTCTGCAGAGGAGCGTGGAGCCCCTCTTCCAGTGCGGATTCTGAGGCACTCCTTGGAGAGGGTCTTAGACCCTATCCTGTATAGAAAGCCTGTAATTTTTCTATGTTCATCATTGTGATTGTCTGTGTACTTCTGCCTGTGAGCACCGCCTTTGCTGTGTTCTTTTATGCAGGTTTAGGGAAAACACAAAGCTTTATTTGAAACACAGTCTGTTGTCTTATTCTTTTACAAGATCAGTTCTATAAGGGAATAGCTATGGAGAGACTTCATGTAGTGACAGCGAAGCGTCTCTTCCATTGTCTGTTGATGGCTGCTTGACTAGGGATAGAGAGACTCAACGTCTGTGTTAAGTGCTTTGGGGTAGTTCCTCGTGTCTGAGCTGTCCCTTTCTTCTGAGATTTGAAACCCTTCCTCTGCACTAACACTGGCTAAAGATGAAGTAACTGGGAGGTGGGACCCAGGGCGTTCCTATCCTTGGGCTGCCCAGGAAGAAAATGCTTTGGTGATACCTGAGATGAGCTAAAGAAAGACCTGTCATCTCTGGCCCACTGTGCTGCACATGGAAGAGAAGTTTCCAGAGAAGACACAAATTAGGACAGGAAACATCAAATGAAGTGGAGGGGGAGCAGACAGTGGAGACCTGATGTCTGAAGACTAGCTATGGTGAGGTGGCGGCTAAGGAACAGGGAAAGAGCGGGTTCAGAGTTCAGAAAGCCTGGAGGACTACCCGAGACAGACAGAGGAACTTGTTGCTGGGCTGGGACTGACTTTTTGTGTGTCTTTTATTCATGACCTTGGATTCCCATGCCAGACTGCAGGCATCCACTTAAGGTTTTTAATCTTTCTCTAACTCCAACTCTCTACTGTTAGGTAGAGTTGATGAGATAATCTGTTGTTTTGGAGGAATCATACATGCTAGGATAAGTATCATAACTCTTTAAGGGATTTGCAAAAGTATAATACTGTTTCTACTTATATGTGGTCATAATTTTGTCTGTCATGTGGTTAGAATAAAAAAAAATCTTAGATGAACCTGGAAAGCGAGTCCTGATCAATGAGGACTAGAAAAAAGGATGAGATTGGAGGGAGCCACAGAGCACAGCCACAGGCAAGGGGATCCAAGAGCAAGGGTTCCAAGAGCAACGATTGTGGAGAATGCAGCCAGTCTCCCTGAGCAGGCCCCACCCACCCTGTACCAGTTACTATCATTAGGGAAAGTGCAGGGTCCTTCTTAGAAATGTATGGAGCACCTGTTCCTTTCCCCTCCAGGTTTCCCTGTCTGTATAGTGGACTCCCATGAGAAGACCAAATAACTTGCATCTTCCAGGAGGGAGGGAAGGTAATGTGCAGCATTACAGTTGCTCTGGTTATTCCTGGAGGAAAGGTGTGTTAGGAGGAAGACAAGGGCAGGAGAGAGGTTCAGAGGAAAATGTGGTGATCTCATGCATGTCACATAAGCACCTGTCTGTCTTTCCATTTTCGAAGAGCTGAGATCACTCTCCACAGATCAAGGGTCATATGAATCCAGTGCTGTGACCTCAGATGGAGCATCATGAAGATCAGCAGGAGAGAATATATAGGTGGTAGTGGGGCTAACTCCCTTGGTGGCTTTTGAAAATGGGTAGGGATGAGCTTTAGTGTGATAGTTGGCTGCTTGATTGATTTTTCTTGACTATTACTGCTAAGGAGGAGAGAGCCTTCCCAAAGGGAGCAGGCGGGAGAGTCAAGGTCCAACAAGCGAGGTCCCATTGGTCTTCCAGGCCTGGCACATCTGCCATCTTTTCCCTGAATCCCTCACTGAATATTCCCAGTTGCTTGGACTGACATTTCCTTTTTATTTTATTCTGCCATCCTTTGTGTATCATGGTTCTCCCATTAGATTCAAGCCTTTCTGAGGCTGGAGCTATGTGTTGATGCTCCTCAAAGATAGCCATAGTTCATTGCTGCCTTTCAATGAAGTCTGCAAAGGTGGATCAACAAAAGTCGATGTTCTGGAGCACATAGAGACTCTGCCTTTCCCTGCGTGGTTCATCAATATTAGTGGTTAGTCCAGAGCCCCATGTCTGGAAGGGTACCAGATTGTAGGGTTTAGGTGTGGAGATCTGCTGTGGGATGGTCTGTATGTCAAATTGCTCTGATTGGTCAATAAATAAAACACTGATTGGCCAGTGGCCAGGCAGGAAGTATAGGCAGGACTAACAGAGAAGAGAATTCTGGGAAGTGGAAGGCTGAGGCAGAGAGACACTGCCAGCCGTGCCATGACAAGCAGCATGTGAAGATGCCGGTAAGCCACGAGCCACGTGGCAAGGTATAGATTTATAGAAATGGATTAATTTAAGATGTAAGAACTAGAAAGCTAGAAGCCTGAGCCATTAGGCCAAACAGTTTAAATAATGTAAGTCTCTATGTGTTTACTCGGTTGGGTCAAAGTGGCTGTGGGACTGGTGGGTGAGAGAGATTTGTCCTGACTGTGGACCAGGCAGGACTGGAGAAAGCTCGAGCTATAGAGATCAGATTGCCACAGCCTTCTCTCTTCCTTCGTGGACCATGTGTCTCCAGAGGAGAGGAGAGCTGTCTTCAAGGGTACACAGAGCCAATCCTTTCCTTGGGCATTCTCCCTCTCTGGCTCTCTCCCCAACGTCTCTGTCAGTGCTGCACATATATCTGCTTTTCCTGTCATATACACCTCACCTACTGCAGCTACCAGACTGTGACCCTTGCAAAAGCAAGGACCCAATGTTACATGCCATGCTATCCAGTGGCCATCTACTTCCTTGAATGAATGGCTAAAGAGATTTCTATCTGGACCAGTTCTGTCCTATTAAAACTTACACATTGAACTACTCCAGTACAGTTGTATCAGGAGGTAGGCCCATTGGAGGGTAATTATATCACAAGAGTATAGCTTTTCTGATGAGATTAGTGTCTTTATAAAATGACACATGAAATCCAATTTTTCTCAATTTTCTCTCTGTTATGTAAGGTTATAATTGAGTGGTATGTTAGTCAGCTTTCCATTGCTGTGACAAAAGACTTGAGGTGAATCAACTTTGAGGAGAAAAGGCCTATTTTTGGCTTATGATTTCAAGGTTTCAGAACATAGCTGACCTAGTTGCTTTGCAGCCTACTGCGAGGCAGAACCTTGTGATGTTGGGAGAATATGTTAGAGGAAGGACCATTTCACAGGGGCCAGGAAGCTGAAAGGGAAAGAGAGGAAGAGGCTGGGGAAAAGATACATCCTTCAAGGGCATGCCCTAATGCCCTACTTCCTCTAATCAGACCCCATCACCTAAAGTTTCCACCATCTCTCAATAGCCCACATCTTAGTTACTTTTCTATTGCTGTGACAAAACACCATGACTTAGACAACTTATAAATAATAATGATAATAATAATAAAACATTTAATTTAAGGGTTCACAGTTTCAGAGGGTTAGTGTCCACGGCCATCATGGAGCATAGCACGGCAAAAGGCAGGCAGGCATGGTGCTGGAGCAGTAGCTGAGAGCTTACGTCTGATCCACAAGCAGAAGGCAGAGAGAGAGAGAGAGAGAGAGAGAGAGAGAGAGAGAGAGAGAGAGAGAGGTTTTCACTGGCAATGGTGTGGGCTTTTGACACATACATCTAACAAGGTCACACCTCCTAATCCTTCTCAAATAGTTTCGCCAACTGGGGTCCAAGCATTCAAATATAAATATATGAGCCTATGGGGGCCATTTTTATTCAAACCACCACAGACCGTTAAGCTCCAAATCCACAAACAATTAACCCATTCCCCAGGCCAGTCTTCATGATCCAGAAGCCTCACCACTGAACAGTGCTGTACCAGAGACCAAGCCTTCACTATACAAGCTTTTAGGGGGCATTTAAGTTCCAAACACAACAGATAACCATCTACAAACACCACATGCTGGATCTGCTTGTGTCCTGACTTGAGGCTTTCTAGTCTCTAGAACCTCGAGGAGTCAGTGTTGTTCCAGCTGTTAAGCCTGGATATTTGCTTTATTTGTATATTTGTTTTAACACACTGAACTGACTGAAACAGAGAGGAAGGCATGAGTGGGTTTCAGCTGCCAGGCATATCAGGGAGGCAGAGATGAGCACACAAAGTAACATGTCTTGTTATGACATCTTCATATGTATGTGCCATTATGTACCATTATAGTGTATTCTCTTCTGTGTCCCCCACCTATGTAACCTGTGATCTCTGACCCCTCTGATTTCTTCCTTCCTCCCTCTCCCTCCCTCCCTCCCTCCCTTCTTTCCTTCCTTCCTTCAGATATTCTTCCCATTCACTGTCTTATCACATGCATTCCTAGGGGGAAATTTCAAACCAAGTTTGATCCCCACTCTGCCACTTACTAATCACATGACAAATTACATGCCTTGACCGTCATTCATGCAATGAAGTTAAATAGAATGACCTCAGGGGCTGGTGGGGGAAAGAGCCAAACCAGTCCAAGTGTCTATCACAGTCAGTGAGAGCGCTGGAGGGTCACAACGCCATTTGGGAAAAAATGAACCCTTTCCCGACCGACCGTCAGGGGTGCTGCCGTGAGATGAGAGCAGTTATCTGATAGAGTACTGTGGTCCTAACCACAGCTGTCAGGAGACAGTGGTGGATAATTACGTCTATTTTGTTCCGGCATGGCGGCAACTGAGGCCCAGGGAGCCCACCTGTTGAGATTCCAGGAACCTGGGCAGACTCCATTCATTCACCTTATTCTTCCTTCACCACTGTGCAAACGCTGCATGTCAAGCCCTTCTCGCTGGCTTCAGCCACAGTGGAGAGGATAGGCAGGTGGATCTGGGGGAGCACAGAGCACCACTCTCTCCTGTGGCCTGAGAGAGGGGGGGTAGGGAGGGGTGGGGGGAGGAGAAGTGAGTTCTCGTGTATGTAATGCCGTCAATGGGTCCTATGGCTTGAATGTGTGCTCCATAGTTTTGTATGCCAGTTCCTAGAGAAGCAGTATTGGGAAGTGAGATCTAATAAGCAGTCATTATACCACACTGTGTCCTTTGTTGGGGTGAATGTCAATACAATGGAAGTGGGTGAGTTATACAAAAATATTTTTGTTATGAAAACAGGCCCACCTGTTCTTGTCTACTGACATCTTTTTGCCCTTCCATCCTCTGTTGAGGACAACATGACAGAAGGGTCCTTTCTAGACTCTTGAGTACATGCACCTTCGGCTTCCTAGGCTCCAGAACTATAGGGGCTAAAAGAAAAATCTCTCTTCTTTATACATCCAGTCTCAGGTACTCTGTGATAGTAGCATGAAAGTGGTTGAGATAATGAATGAAGAATGAAGGGGTCCTGCTCTGGTACAGTCCCCAAACTGATTGAGCTACGCAGATTTTCTTATTTTCAGTTGACTGATAAGGTAGCAGAACCAGAAGGGAGAGGCTGCACCCACGCTTGACCCTCATGAGATCCCCTGCTTTCCGTGGTGCTGCAAAGGAGGGCTGGAGAAGACCCCTTCCTTGCTGTGATCTGGCCTGGGAAATATCTAGTTTTGAGCTATGCTATTGGAGCAAGAGTCCTGATAGGGACATCTGCCTGTTTTCCCCATTCCCTGTCTCCTGTTGTGCTGGTTCTGGGGCTTGTTTCCAGGCTGGTGGGATCAGAGAATACTTCCACATTTCCCTACTCAGAAGCTTGCCTGCCCCTTCCTCATCTTATCCCCAGACCCTGAGCCAAATGGCCATTGTCCATGGAGGAAGATGGGAAAACGATGTTCAACTTCTGACCAAGTTCAAAAGGCAGCAGCTGCAGCCACAACGTAGCTAGAGTCTGTCACTGACACTGTACTAATGAGCATCTCTACTTGGTGGGTCTGGCTCAGCAGCCAGGAGTAGGAGGGGCTGGAAGCTGAGCCTGGGATGGGAACAGGACTTTGGGAACCAGCTGTATCACTCCATGGCCAAAGCTAATGAAGCCCTGGGGCCCTGGTGAAGCTTAGGGGCTTCCTGCACCAATCTGGGATAATGAGAACTGGGGTTTAAACTATAGCTCAGCTACTTCCTAGGGTGTGGGTCTTGGGAAAGCCAACCAACCCCTTTGCCTCAGTTTCCTTGTCAATGGAACTGGAAAAAGAACAAGATACATAAAAGAGGTTCTGAGAAATCATAGTTAGTCTGCAGGACACATCATCTAGTCAGCACACAATAACGGTCACCCACTCCTGGTCCCCGGCTATTCCTTCAGTTTCCAGTCACTCTCCAGCACTACTATTTGAGGCAGACACGCACTGGTTATCGTCCTGACACACTGTCAGAAGACGCTTCTCTTTCTGTGCCACTCTTAGTGCTCTCCTGATTGAATCTGTAATCTGTACACACACGAGCTACCCAGAACATCCGCTATGGTTCAAGGATGTGTCTATGCAAAACAAGCAAGAGGAAAGTGCTGTGGGATGTTCTGTATGGCAAATGTGTTGCTCTGATTGGTCAATAAATAAAACACTGATTGGCCAGTGGCTAGGCAGGAAGTATAGGCAGGACTAACAGAGAGGAGAAAAGAA
>CABHPH010159914.1:616-51357 GCA_902168325.1 Peromyscus nudipes | reverse complement strand
AGGGTGTCACCATGTAGCCCTGGCTGGCCTAGAACTTGTCTTGTAGACCATATTGGACTTGAACTTAAAGAGATGTGCTTACTTCTGCCTCCAGAGTGCTAGGATGAAAGGTATGTATTGTTATGTCTATCTCCAAAATAGATGTCTTAAACAAAGAATCTTATTGGACAGCAGACACTGCAAAGAGCTAGATATTGTAGGAATGGGAGGATGGCACAGTTAGGGGTTCTAGGACATCACAGGGATGCAAGGCTGGAAGAGCCAGAGATTCCTGGATATTGCAGAGATGAAAAGCTGGCACAGGTTGGGATTCCTGGATATTTGGGGGATGAGAATCTGGAACACTTAGGATTTAGAGCTTCTCATTGTGCAAAGATTCCATACATTATTTCAAAGTCCCTATCGGAACACAGCCTCCTCTAAGCTTTACTGGAAAATTTTGGAAAAGAATTTTAATGTCAAGGGGTACCCATGAGAATACCTTAAATATGAGAAATATACATAAATAAAGGTTTTTTTGTTGTTTTTAATGATAGTTTAGATGATTTCTTAGAAAATGCATTATCTGGGAATAAAGTACACATTTTGTAATTCAAGTCTTTGAGACAGTGACGATTTCAGAAATATAGATAAATACAAGAAACTTTGACTGAATAACTACTCTGACCTCCCTATATTTCATTTCCATGTCTATTCAGTTGCCTTTGTTATGCAGCAGAAAAACATATTCAGTCCCTCTTAACTTTCAGGGGCTTGTCAAATCTGGTCTGTAGCATTCTCTTCCTTAGGCAATAGTTCTGCTCCCCAGGTGTTGCTGATTTTTCATTTCTGCTCCACACCATGTACTTCCTGCGGGTGATCTCATCCACATCAAGCATATGCCCTCATGGGTGGCTTTATTGATGCAGATGGAGAGCTGTATGCTGTATTTTGACCTCTGGGAAAGGCTGGGAACTAGCTGGGCTTATATTTCACAGACATCCTTTACACTGTTCTTTCTTACACTAAATCCAAGTCATACTCCACCTGTTATTGCCCTGCTGACAAAACCTCTGCTTCTCATCTGATAAGAAATAACAATCTCCTGGCTGAAGCAAGACAGGGAGGGTTTATTATCTATACACCATGGCTGACATCTCTGTGGATCTCTCACCTCTAACTTCTTTTCCCTTCTCTCTCATTGCTGAACTTGTGAACAGCAGCCCTAGATGACTTATCCAGGCATCATCCTGTCCAGTCTCTCTTCCTCTACATTCTTTTATCCTACATATGCTTCTCTAGCACCATAACACTGTTCAAAGTACAAAACAGTATGAAATGGGAAGATTCTCACTTGTATTTAAGATCTAACTCAGAATGAGATTTTCTGTAGTGCTCTATGGCCTTTTGGCTGACTTAGGCTGGTTTCAGTGTCTCTTCTCTGTGTTTTCAGGTCACCATCACACACCTGTTCTTTCTTACACTGGCACACAGTGTTCATTTAATTATCTTAGAAACATGGCAACTGAGTTCAAGGATGAAGGTTAGGGTATATTAATCTCTCTGGTAGGACACATGGTTGAAGCTCACTAACAGATACAGAATTCACAAGCAAAGAATGAATTAAGGGAAGCTGGAGCAATTACTTTTTTCCTCCTTATTTTTAGTTCTTTAAAAACTGGAAGGGTTTTTAATGACCCATTTATGTAAATTTACAGATAGCGAGCTATAAAAGGACTATTTGATCAAAGGATTGGGGTTAGATTAGATAGTCTGTTAAAAGTTCTTTTCAGTTCCCTCCTGGTAATGTATACAGGATATGGAGGGTTATCAGAGGTGATGATACAAACAAAAGAGCTAATGCTCTCCTAGGCTGTGCTAACAGAGGAGAGAATGCTGTCAGTTCCCAAGGGATAATAAGCTCCCTATACGCAACACTGAAAATCACAATAAAAGACTGCAATTAATTCCAGGTGCCTCACTGAAACTGAAGTGCACCTCCCTGACACTTGTCTGTACTAGAGTGGTGGTTGAAGGTGCTTTACACGTTCATGGGGAAAGAGAGACAATAGCGCAGAAGCAGGTCATCCTGCACTTAAGGTCTGCTCTGCCCAACAGGAACTGAACTTATTCTATTTGGCTTTCAGAACTAGGCTTTTTAGACAAAAATTACCCACAGAGTATATTTCAGTTAATTATATGTAAGAATGTCTTGGCAACTGGAAAAACTGCCCTTTATTATTTATTTTTATTAAGAAATTTTTTATTCATTTTACATACCAACCACAGATCCCCCTCTCTCCCTCCTCCTGCCCCTCAGTCCCCCACACCCCCTATTCCCACCTCCTTCAAGACAAGGCCTCCCACAGGGAGTCAGCAGAGCCTGGTGCATTCAGCTGAGGCAAGGTCCAAGCCCCTCCCCCTGTATCAAGGCTGTGAGAGGTGTCCCACCATAGGTGGTGGGCTCCAAAAAGCCAGCTCATGCACCAGGGATAGATCCTGATCCCACTGCCAGGGTCCCCTTAAACAGATCAAGCTACAGAACTATCTTGCTTATGCAGAGGGCCTAGTCCAGTCCCATGCAGGCTCCACAGGTGTTGGTCCAAAGTTCATGAGTTCCCACTAGCTTGGTTTGGTTGTCTCTGTAGGTTTCCCCATCATGATCTTGATGCCCCTTCCTCAGAGAATCTCTTGTCTCTCTCTTCGACTAGACTCCTAGAGCTCATCCTGGTGCTTGGCTGTGGATCTCTGCATCTGCTTCCATCAGTTACTGGATGAAGGCTCTATGATGACAGTTAGGGTATTTTGTAACTATAATTCTTGCTTGATAATTTTGTTATATGTAATTTTACTATGCTAAAGTTAAAACCTTCCTTTTTTAGTTAAACCGAAAAGGGGAAATGCTGTGGGATAATGCTCTTATACACTAGTTTAATAAAATGCTGATTGGCCAATAGCCAGGCAGGAAGTATAGGTGGGCTAAACAGACAAGGAGAATTCTGGGAAGGGGAAGGCTGAGCCAGGAGACACCAGCCCACCATCCAGGGAGCAGCATGTAATGGCACACAGGTAAAGCTACAGAACATGTGGACATATAGGTTAACAGAAATGGGCTGAGTTTAAGTGTAAGAGCTAGTCAGTAATAAGCCTGAGCTAATGGCCAAGCAGTTTTAATTAATATAAGCCTCTGTGTGTTTATTTGGGTCTGAGTGGCTGCAGGACTGGGTGGGATGCAGAAAAACTTTCAGCTACAAATAATGTCTTTCTGTACGCTGTGAATATGTGTTGCTCTGATTGGTTGCTAAACAAAGCCATTTTGCCTATGGCAAGGCAGCTTAGAGGCAGGCAGGAAATTCAAAGAGAGAGACAGGAAGAAGCTGAAGGGAGATGCCAGCCAGCTGCCCAAGGAGTAACATGTAATGGGACGCAGGTAAAGCCATGAAACATGTGATGATACATAGATTAATAGTTGTAGGCTAATTTAAGATATGAGAGCTAGCTAGCAAAAGGCTTGAGCCGTGGCCATGCACTTATAATTAATATAAACCTCTGTGTGTTTACTTGGGGCATGTGAGTGGGAGAGATTTGTCCTGACCACTGCTGGCAGTCCAGGACACAGGAAATCTGGCTATAGTATTCACTGATCTGATTGCTGAGGTAAGTCAGTTCAGGAACAACTGCCTTTTATATTCCAGAGATTCTCAATGCTCAAAGTGAACAAGAAGCAAATGATTATTTGGTAGGTAGATGGTCTCATGACATCATAATTTCTTAGATGGTGACCTTACTTTTTTCATCCCCTAAAAGGGCTCAGAAAGAAATGAACTTGGAGTGTATCAGAACAATTCAGGTAACAAGGAGAAATAAATTCCCAAAAGACAGTAGTATTCATGACTAGGTCTACCAGACGCCTAGGGAAATTTCAATTGCACATTAAATAGAAACATGCTTTAGACTGTTGTGCCCAGATTGCGACCCCCAGAGAGACCACAGAAGATGAGCATACTGGAATGTAAAAGCAAGACTTTAATTCGGGATATCCAAGAGCAATACAAGCCTAGTCAGGGACTTTGTCTAACACATCCAATGCAGTGGAGGCTGGAGGAAGTGCCCAGCCTAAATTGTGCACAGCTTTTAAAGGCAAAAACCACAAGATTACAACAGCAGGGGATTTCCATACATGTACATTTCTGATTGGCTTGTTTCTAGGGACTTTCCAGAAATCATAGTTTAATTTCACTTCTAAGGGGGTAGTTGCCTGTCACCATTTCTCATTGGCTGCCCTCAGGTGGGAACATTCTGTGGTTAAACAATCACCATGGAGACAAGGAATTGGGACATTCCATGGTTACACAGTCACCATCAAATGATTAACTTGTTGTTCTGTAAAAATGGAGGAGCTTTGGTCTCACAAGACAATCATTTATTTAAAAAATAACTTATGCTCAGAACAAGAGGAAGTAATTAGGCATGCTTTTATGACTATAGGTTTTATTTGGTGTTTATAATGTTTTCCTCCATGGCCAATCATTTTCAGCATGGATGAATTTTAAATAACATAAGCAACACTAAAAATTAGTTAGACAGAAAGGAATAGGAGAGTTCAGTGTTTTATTAATTCATCAACTGTATTACTAACTAAATATATTCAGGAATTTGTGTTTGTTGCAAAATAATTTCAGTAATTATTTTTCTAAAATACAGATATTTATTCATCTTTTAAAATCTGAATTAATTATTGTCAAACATTTAAATATTTTTAAATGTCTAAAGGCTTTTTCAACTACTTTTCATTCTATTTATGACATTTCTGCAGACAGTTTCATTTTAACAAATCAACAATTGTGTCTTTTACCTTGGTAGTGGAATATAACATCCTAACTGTGTGTGTGTGTGTGTGTGTGTGTGTGTGTGTGTGTGTTTGTTTACAGCTTTCTATATTATCTTTGCTGCATGCATACAATTTCAATTATCATTAATAAGAATTATTCTCATTAATGACAATGAATTTCTTAAGGTTATCCTAAGGTGTGGAAGTTTAATGAGTACTTAATGAGAAATCTAGCTCTTTTGATTAGGAATATCTATCATGTTTCAATATGGGTATCATAATGTAACCCAGAGTTGCTGGTAAAAATTTGAGTCCCAAATAACCTCTTTTGTTATTAATTATGTGTGTGAAAGGCACTTTCTGTTCACAAAGTGACCTTTCATTTATCCCATTAATACTTGAATATTATTCTCAAAAGTAGTTCATCATTTAAATTTTCATATAGTATATGACATCTTTGTGTTATATATAATATTGGAAAATACATGGACCATGTTTCACATAAAACTTTCATAGGTATTTAAAGCTGCATTAAGAATGGAGTGTTTTTACTAGTGATTTGAAAAGCAGCCTACATGGAAGAATTAATAATCTATCAATACTATGTGAGTGAGAATGTATAGACAATTCTGGTCAACCTTAACATACATTCATAAGAGAATATCTTAAGAAAGAAGAAACATTTCTAACTGTGAAAGATACATTGCGAACCACAACTAACTGCATGACTTGAATCATTTTTTTTTGTTTTTCGAGACAGGGTTTCTCTGTGTAGCTTTGCGCCTTTCCTGGAACTTGCTTTGGAGACCAGGCTAGCCTCGAACTCACAGAGATCCGCCTGGCTCTGCCTCCCGAGTGCTGGGATTAAAGGCGTGCGCCACCACCGCCCGGCTCTTGAATCTTTTCATCTATTTGATTGACAAGGTTTTAAAACACCAATGAAAATATTTGGAGTGAGCTTAAACAAGGTTCTTGGTACCTTTGTACATTTTTCATCTAAACAATTTTTTTAATATTGCCATTGTTCTTGACCGAACTAAAAGCAACATTTCCTAAGGCATAAAAAAAAAACCTCCTGAAAGACTTCTTTCCCATGGAATCGATCAACTACACAGCGCAATAAGCACCTAGTAGGGCCTGTTGTTCATATTTGTACATTTTATTAAACAATGTATCAGTACTAGCTTTGTTTATCTCTTTGTGTCCCTGTCTTGATAAAGCTAATGTACTGAGGGAAGTAAAATAATTGCTTAGCTCCAAATCAAGATTGTTGAAAAACATTTTTTGCCTACACCTCAAAATGTATACAGAGCACAATTATATAGTTGGATGATTGTTCAAAAAGTGTGTCCTCTGTATTTGAGGAAATAAAACTTGGGTGGAAACATGGGCAGTTGTGATGCCTACCCTGTAGATGACACAGGGTATGTCCTGCTACATCAAGTGTGAGACAAATCTCTCTTTTCACTGAGATTGTATTTCAAAATGAACTTTATGTTGTAGGGTATTGTTAGGTGTACAGAAAACAAAGAAGATGGTGCTGAAATATCCTGGACATCCCCTACACAACAGATGCCAGGCCTTTCAATTACCAACAAACATCTTGCAACAGAGAGATCCATCTGTTATAATGGGTAACTCAATACAGAGGTGTGTTCATAATCCAGATTTCACAGTTTACATTAGAGTTCACTCAACTGCTATACAATGTATGAGTGGGTATGGAGATATGGACTCACAATGCAGATTGTACAGAATAAATTAATTTTTCTAAAGATCTGTGCCCTGCCTGTTCATTGCTATTGTCCTCGGTGACAATTTCAAATAAAAGGATAATTGTATTTATCAAATTAGCTGATCCATATAAAGTCATAGCTGAGAAGAGAGAGGAGTTAATTGTGAACCTTTTCCAGCATCTGACTTTTATAACTGAAAATCTTTTCTTTTTTTACTGAAATATATTTTTTCTATTTAAAATTTCTTTTTTTCATTTTACATATCAATCACAATTCCCCCTCACTCCTCTCTTCCTACTCCCATCTCACCTCCTCCCAATCCCCCACCCATTCCTCAGAAAGGTTAAGGCCTACCATGGGGAGTCAATAAAGTCTGGCATATCAAGTTGAGGCAGAACCAGGTCCCTCCTCACTGCATCAAGGCTGAGCAAGTTATCCCTCCATAAGGGATTGGGCTCCAAAAAGCCAGTTCATGCACCAGGGATAGATCCTGGTCCCACTGCCAGGTTCCCCATCAACTGCCCAAGCCACACAACTTTTACCCACATTCAGAGGGCTCATGCAGATTCTCCAGCTGTCAGTCCAGAGTATTCCCCATTGTGATCTTTACCCCCCTTTCTACTATAATCTGTCTTCCCTTTCTTCGAGTGGCCTGCAGAAGCTCAGCCCAGTGCTTAGCTGTGGATCTCTGGATCTGCTTCCATCAGTTACTGGATAAAGCTTCTATGATGACAATTAGGGAAGTCACCAATCTGAATACAGAGGAAGGCCAGTTCAGGCACCCTGTCTACTATTGCTTAGAGTCTTAGCTAGAGTAATCCTTGTGGGTTCCTGGGAATTTCCCTAACACCAGGTTTATCCCTAACCCCATAATGGCTCCCTCTATCAAGATATCTCTTTCCTTACTCTCCCTTTCTGCCTTTCCCCCAACTTGACCATCCCATTCCCTCATGTTCTCATTTCCCCCTCCCAGTTTACCCAGGAGATCTTATCTATTCCCCTTCCAGGGGCGATCCATACAGGTTCCTCTTAGGGTCCTCCTTGTTACCTAGCTTTTCTGGGGTTGTGGATTGTAGCCTGGTTATGTAGCATGAATCTTAGAAGGTCTTATTAATAAAATCAAACCTGAGGCCAGGTATTGGGGTGAACACTGGAAGGTCAGAGAGACAGAACATGCCACAGCTACCTCACCTCACTGGATCCTCAGCTGATCTTGTTTCCTCAGACTGGATGCCCCGAGCCCTCATCCAGAATGGGTCTCAGCTGAACTGCTGCTAGAAGCCTGAAAGCTTAACCAGCCACATGCTTCTCCAGGCCGCTTCTCCAGGCCAAATGCCTCTAGTTTCTGGTCCTCACGCCTTATATATCTTTCTGCTTTCTACCACCACTCCCTGGGATTAAAGGCGTGCTTTCTGGGATTAAAGGCGTGGGTCACCATGCTTGGGTGTATCCTTGAACACATGAATTTCTGCCTCTGGAATGCTAGGATTAAAGGTGTATGCTACCACTGCCTAACCTCTATGTTTAATATTGTGGCTGTCCTGTTCTCTGACCCCAGATAAGTTTATTAGCATACACAATTTTTTAGGGAACACAATACCCCCACATGGTTATTCTTTGCTTTATGTCTAATATCTACTTATGAGTGAGTACATACCATGTATGTCTTTCTGGGTCTGAGTTACCTCACCTAGGATGTTTTTTTTTCTAGTTCCATCCATTTGCCTGCAAATTTCATGATGTCATTTTTTTAACCACTGAGTAATACTCCACTGTGTAAATGTACATTTTCTTTATCCATTCTTTCATTGAGGGGTGTCTAGGTTGTTTCTGACTATTATGAATAATGCTGTTATGAACATAGTTGAATGTATGTCCTTGTGGTATGATTGTGCATCCTTTGGGTATATGCTCAAGAGTGGTATTGCTGGGTCTTGAGGTAGATTGATTCCCAATTTTCTGAGGAACCACCATACTGATTTCCAAAGTGGCTGTGCAAGTTTATACTCCCACCAGCAGTGGAGGAGTATTCCCCATTGAGAGCAACAATTAATAAATGGGACCTCCTGAAACTGAGAAGCTTCTGTAAGGCAAAGGATGTGGTAAGTAAGACAAAAGGGCAGCCTACAGAATGGGAAAAAATCTTCACCAACCCCACATATGACAGAGGGCTGATCTCCAAAATATATAAAGAACTCAAGAAACTAGACATCAAAATACCAAATAATCCAATTAAAAATGGGGTAAGATCTAAACAGAGATTTCTCAACAAAATTGCTCAACATCTTGAGCCATCAAAGAAATGCAAATCAAAATGACTCTGAGATACCATTTTACACTTGTCAGAATGGCTAAGATCAAAAACACTGATGAAAATCTTTTCTTCACCAGTGTGTGGTCATTTGCACTATTTTTTAATAGTTACTGCATTTGTCTTATTCAAATATCACTAAAATAAAAGCCAGATATTTAAAGTGCAAATCTGTTAAAATCAACATTTGTTTTGTCTTCTGAAAAATTCTAAAAGGCATTACTCAGCCATAAATTAAAAAGTTATTGTGTTCAGGGTTTAAAACCATTAATTTGCAGATCATATCAAAGTTTCAGCCTCAAGGACTTCTGAGTAGTCCCATTTGTATAATATTATATGTTCCTATGATAAAACCCACTAATTTTTTCATTTTATTTTTATTTTATGTGTATGGATGTTTTGTCTGCATGTGTGTCTGTGCTTCACATGCACACAATGCCTGCAAAAGCCAGAAACAGGTATAAGATTCCATGGTTCCTGTTTTTTTTCAGAGGGTTGTGGGTGCTGGAGATTGAACCTTGGTCATCTCAAAAAGCAGTCAGTGTTTTTAACCTCTGAGATATATCTCAGGTCTGAGATGATGTCATTTTTAAGTCATAGGACTGATATTAAAATCTCAGCCTTTTTCTTGAAACACCAATTTCCTGTTAATTTCAGTCAAATGAGAACATTAATGCATGAAGGATGAATACGAGAGAGATTGTTAGAAAAACATTGAAAGCCATTTACTGATTTCCGGTAGTTCTTTTCTTCTGCCCTAGGAGCAATCTTATATGATCCTATTTCATTTAACACATGAGAATATTTCCTTGTTGTAAGCCACTTCTGGAGCTGCACATTTTTATTTGATGGTGTGACAATCAACTCAAGAGTTAATACAAGTCAACTGTGGTGATATTTTAATTGTGCTGAAATGTGATTTTATTTGTATGTTAATAAATAAAGTTGCCTGGAGATCAGAGATAAAAGCATTAAGCAAAAGTCTGGCATTGGTAGCACATGCCCTTAATCCGATCACATGGCAGGCAGAGTCTCTGTGTGGTCAAAGACACAGTCCAGTGTGTTGACATGAACCTTTAATCCCAGTACCAACCATAGAGACCTGGAGATCTGTATAGACAGGCAGTGACAAGGAAGTCATGTGGTTGGGTTTAGAGCCAATGAGAAGGCAGAACAGAAAGGCAATAAAAAGACAAGTCACACAGGAAGAAGGTCTCTCTCGGGGGAAGCGATGGTGGCGAGGTGGTCAGATAAGGTAGTCGTGGCTGTTGCTCTGATATCTTTGGCTGTAACTCTGTATTTGGTTTTGTGTTTATTATTTACTAAGGCTGCTTAGAATTTGTCTACAGTCAACAGATACTTTTCCTTATGAGTTCTTTTCTACTTTTGCTTTTGCTCAAATGTGTAGATGTAACCAACCGCCTTATTAAATAATAAACACAAAGCCAATGTAAGGATGAAAGCCCAAAGAGGTCAGAGCTAAGAGTCTTACCCGCTTTTCCGCCAGCTAGCTTCTCTCGCCAAGATACCTCTCCGAAAAGGAAGTACTCCCTGTGTGTTCGTCTTTAAATAGGAGTTCTGTTCTGCCTTCTCATTGGTTGTTAACCCAACTACGTGACTGCCTTGTCACTGCCTCTCTGTACAGACCTCCAGGTCTCTATGGTTGGTATTGAGATTAAGGGCGTGTGTCTCCAATGCTGGCTGTATCCTTGAACACACAGAGATCTACCTAGTTCTGCTTACCAAGTGCTGGGATTAAAGGCGTGGACCACCACCGCCCCTTACCAAGTGCTGGGATTAAAGGCGTGGACCACCACCGCCCTGGCTTTCGCTATGGCTTGCTAATAGCTCTGACCTCTAGGCAACTTTATTAACATACAAATAAAATCACATTTCAGTACAAATAGAATACCACTATACAAATGCATGCTCACACAGCTTCACAATCCTTTGGGAATTAGTCAAAATTCTATCCTTTAGAAGCATCTTTACCTTGCCTGTATGTTTGGATGGCTTCATAAAGGTTTAACAGCTTTGCAAATAAAATGAAATAAGATAAAACATAGAGAAATTGGTCTGAATAAGAATAAAACCAAAGCAGAAGCAGTAAGGTGAGTTTATGAGGAAAGTTATCACACACACACACACACACACACACACACAGAGAGAGAGAGAGAGAGAGAGAGAGAGAGAGAGAGAGAGAGAGAGAACAGGATTCACATATGTAGTGAATTTGGGTTGGATGCTCTGATCTATCTTAAAAATGCAAATCAAATAGCTTAGCCACAAGCATTTTTTTCTGTCCATAAGACCATGTGGCTAATGTCAAGTATTACCTGACAGTGCCCATGAGGACCCTCGTATCTGAGTAGGTCCCAGGATGTCTACCTTACCCCAGATGTTTTAATTGTGTTTTTCACTATCGTGATAACTTTTGAAGAAGACAGTGTCATCTTTTTTGTACAGATTGGGGGTATATGTGGATATGGAGCTGTGGAAAGCCTTGTAACTTTCAGAAAGTCACAGAAACAGTAACTGTGGACTAGAGATGTGAATCCAGTTCACCAAAGGTCTAAGTGCACACACTGGGCTCCATACAATTCCACTTCAATGCACACCATTTGCCTTCAGTTGTATGAAGATTATGACTATCTTCATAAAAGAACTTATTCAGGACTGGGTGAATATTTTTCTGGAAGTCTTTGTTGCTTGGGAAACCATACTTGTGCCTAATGACAGGCAGCTGTGCACTTTATGTGGAATCTAGAAAAATCTAACCAACATATTCTCATGGTGGAATAAAGTATTCTAAAGAGTGCTCAGGGTGACTGCAAGGTATTCATAGATATTTAATTCTTTATGTTTTATCTCAAAGGACTTCAAAATCTGGATAGATCCCAATATGAAATCATATAATTATAAAAATATTTAAAAATATGCAAAGAATGAGACATAAAATAAGTTGACAAGAGAAAATACAGGCGATAGTTACTGGGGGATTTCAAGAGGGAGCATTTATTGTATGCAGTGGTTTGGAAAAGGCCTTGTGAAAGTAACGAGATCCAATTAAATGCCCAGGCTTGGCTTTGTTTTTGTTTTCATTTATACAAGTTCAATAGAAAATTGCATGACGACTCCAAGAACTCAAGGAATGATATTCAGGAGATTGGACTTTGCACTCTAATGACCTTCTAGGAGACTTCCAATAAGTGAAATGAGGATGCATTGATTTTTTCCGTACCTTGAAATTTTCAAGTGATTGTTTTGAGGTCTATAAACACAGAGTTGAGAAAAACATATTTAGCAGTTAGAAGAAATGAGCAACTATAAAAGATACCCCTTGGGAAGAAGTGAAATGGAATTTTCCTTAGTGAATAGCTGAGGAAATTGAAGAAAAGAAACACCCTTGTTTGAAGAAATCAGATAAAGTTTGACTCCTTACTTAGTGTTTTAAACTTTGATAGAATAGATCACTTGGAAGGCACATTGTCCTTAAAACCCACTTCAATAACTATCTGATTGTCTTCTGTCATGATGTAGTTCCTATTTTTGTCATAATGAGAGTAGCTTTCTACTTAATAAAATGAGCAGCTATTTCCTGGGCTAATTCCCACACTGTTAACACCTCATGAATTAGTGTGTGTTTAGGGTGAGATCATCTTGCTTGATGAGGTCTCACCTCTTACCCAAGCCATGCTTGAACACCTTCATCAAACAGTCATCTGAAAATGTACATTTTCACATTCTTACGCTTTTTGTAACTTTAAGCTGTCTCAGAGTGTGGCCACCATAGATTTAAATGTCATTTTAGTCACACATTTTAAATACTCTTTCAGACAGTTCAGATGTTTTTCTTTCACTTAGAGTCATATGTGACTAGTTCAGTTATTCTTCCTAATTTCTGGTGAGATTGCCAAAATTAAGTGGACAGATAGGTAAGAGTCTGTTGTGACGGTCAGATGGATTCCATGATCTCCATGAATACATTTTTGTGGCAGAAAAGGATCAAGAAGGAGTGGTTCTGTTTTTTTCCACTCTTGGCTATGGAACCCAGGTCCTCCTGTAGATCAAGGTAAGGCTTCTACCACTGAGCTGCATCCCAAGCCATGGGTGATTTGGTGGAAAGAGTTCTGAATATGCATTGCTCTTTCTTTGATTGTGCTAAGGAGTATCAGAGATATAAAACAAAACAAAATAATAAAATCAGACAGCTAAGTCATTATAGAGAATCTCATGTTTATTTCCTTCCCTTCAATTAGACAAGTCTTATTAATATCTCAAGTCTGTGTCTTGACAGTGGCAGCTCACATTTGTTTCTGAACCAGAGTCTCTTTCTAACTAACTGTTCGCATTTCATGCACACAACTCCCCTTAACCTCATTTCTACCTTTATCTGCCATGTTTGCACTCTGAACACAGTGGCCTTCCTACTGTTTCTCAAAGTTGCTGACATCACTGCCACCTCAAGGCCTTTACATGACCCTTCTTATTTGTTTGACATGTTCATCTTCTGATGATGTGTGACTTCCTGGAAAAGCATGAACAAATGTCTGTAGCATGAGTCTTAAAAGTTCTTATTAATAAAATCAAACCTGAGGCCAGGTATTGGGGTGAACACTGGAAGGTCAGAGAGACAGAACAAGCCACAGCTATCTCACCTCGCTGGATCCTCAGCTGGTCTTGTTTCCTCAGACTGGATGCCCCGAGCCCTCATCCAGAATGGGTCTCAGCTGAACTGCTGCTAGAAGCCTGAAACCTTAACCAGCCACATGCTTCTCCTGAGCCAATGCCTCTCCAGGGCAAAGGCCTCTAGTTTCTGGTCCTCACGCTTTATATACCTTTCTGCTTTCTACCACCACTCCCTGGGATTAAAGGTGTGGCTTTCTGGGATTAAAGGTGTGTATCACCGTGCCTGGCCGTTTCCAATGTGGCCTTGAACTCACAGAGATCCAGAGGGATTTCTGTCTCTGGAATGCTAGGATTAAAGGCGTATGCTACCACTGCCTAACCTCTATGTTTAATATTGTGGCTGTCCTGTCTCTGACCCCAGGTAAGTTTATTAGCATACACAATATTTTGGGGAACACAATACCCCCACAAATGTCTATTTTCCTCAGATAGGGCACTGAAGACAGATCAGAAAAATAAGCCTACCCATGTCTATTTTGGTGAATCAATGAATTTATTGGGCTTACTTGTTGGAGACTCTTGGACAGTTGTACCATGGCAAAACCTAGCTCAACATGAATGACAATGTGGGAAGGTTCAATCCTGGGATCTTCCTGAACCACTTGTATTCAGCTCCTTTGGACATATTTCTCTCCTTGTGATGGGTTTTTCCCGTTATTATATAACCTTGGGGAGAGTCTTGCAAACCTTGTACTGCTATGAGACCCCCAAGTCATGTAACTATTCTTAACTTCCTGCATCTGAGACTTTCTCCTCTTGGAGAGAATATTTTAATTCAGAGGAAATAGTTTCACAACATTTGGCAACTTTTGTTACTCTGAGCACCAGAGTTATATTTCTAGACTATTCTGTGTAAAGAGTAACCAGTACCTATTCCCAGCCTGTTCTCTGTTCCATCTACTGAGAATCCACCTTGATAAATATTAACATTGGTTTACTTTTTTCTCTCACTAAATCAAGAGCTTGCTTCAAAATGTGGAGAGTAGCCTTTGGTCCTTTTTTTTTCATTTTTAATAATTGACTTGAAATGCTGACAATACATATAATAGAATCTGTTCTTATCTCTCTTATCCAGCTCCCATCCTTTTCAACTCACTCTCCTTCCTACAAGTGTGTTTCATTACTTTGGTTTTGTTTTGTAACCCATTCTGTACTTACTTTGTTACCTCCAATGATAAGGACAGTTGTCACAGATGTAGTAGGTATGCAGTAAGATTATTTTTGGTAGCTCAGTCCACTTCTTTCCTTTCTAACTTATCATGGTGTTACTGTTACTACCACACAATTCAGGAGTTAATTTTAAGTGGACTTATCAGCCATTATTTGTTTCCTCTCTGCTTCACTTCTGACAGCTAGTTAGCTTCTGTGGGGACTGAAGTCTGGTCCCCCAAACCCCATTTATGAATCCATGCAGAGGACTGGAGAGAAAGCCTGACATTTGGGATCCACAAAGCTCTCATTTATACCTTTTCTATGAGTATCAAGAACCTATGCTGTGCTGACAGGTTTAACTATTTCATTCTAGCTATTTTAATACATAATTGATTATAAGTTCTACTGGGGCAGGGGCCATGGTGGAGATGTGTTTACACCCCACAGACATGGATCCCTACACTGTCATTAGTATGGAATGAATCAGTAACTGCTGATTAAGAAGTATTTATGGGACACCTTGCACAGCCTTGATGCAGGGAGAGGGGCTTGGACCTGCCTCAATTGAATGCACCAGGCTTTATTGACTCCTCATGGGAGGCCTTACCTTTTCAGAGGAGTGAATGGGGAGTGGGCTAGGGGTGATGACTGAGGGAGGCAGAAGGAGGAAGGAGAGGGGGATCTGGGTTGGTATGTAAAATGAATAAAAAGTTTCTTAATAAAGAAATAACGTATTTATGTATAGAAGTAGTATAGTGATTGGATTTTAATTTTTAGTGCAACATATTCTTATCTCTTCAAATACATAGATGGTTGGAAATCTGTAACACATCTTCCTTTGTGGCTCTAAAGCTTAATTTGAATCTTGAGAGTCAGATTATAACTTAATATTTAGCACAGAATAATTCAGGAGATATTATGTGAGAAATTTGTGATGATATAAAAATGAATTCTGGTATATTCTTGTTTATTCTGCTGACCTTTTAAATGACAATGTAATGACAAGGAATATAAAATTATCTAAACTTTGTTTGTCTCTCTGTCTCTGATACTCCTTTTAACCAATCAACATTAGGCATTTATTTCATGTTTAAAAATTGAATTTATGGTAATAATGCCATACTTCAAAAATTGTATTCAAAACATTCTTAGCTTCTTTCTTAATTAAAAATTATAATTTTTATGTATTACATTTACCAAGATGCATATCTCACTATTCATGATGTTTTGTTTCCAGTGCCAACCTAAAATCAATCATTTTTCCCTCTTAGGAACATTTTCAATTTTTGTGGCTCTCCTTTTTGGCAAGGGCATCTAAAATTGCTTTATTGAACAGCTCACTCATTTACTGAGCACTTTGTACACTTATGGAAAGTGTACCTTGTTGCACTTACTAAAAAGAGAATGAACCACTAACTACAATGTCCATGTCCTAATACACACTGAGCAGGTCATTTATGGCCTGCTGAGATTTGAGGAGGCCAGAAATCCTTATGTGCTTCCTTTGAATTCCTTCAGTATCAAAGGAGGGATTGTAACTATTTTTCTCTAATGCAAATATTTCTGGAGGAAAAATAACAGCAGTTTATTAGGAATCACTTCAAACAAATCATCTCTTGGAATAAATATTTTTTTAAATTTTACTAAGTTTTTGTGAATTTCATACATTGTATTTTGAACATGCTAACCTTCTCTCTCATCTTTTCTCAGATCCACCTTGGATTTTCCACCCATCAGACTTTGTGTCCTCATTAATTTTCTTAAGACTTATTAAGTATACTTGGTACTGCCTATGTATGCTTTCAGGTGTATGGCTACTCACTAGCGTGCGTTAGACCTACCAGTGTCTATACTCTTAAAACCAACTCCCAGAAGCAACCAGTTACCAATACACCCTCATCTAGAGGTTGGACTTCATGCCTGCTACTCACTTCCAGACTGGGTTTTTGTCTTGCTTGAGCTTCCACAGGCCTTCTCCATGGTGTTGGAACCACTGTGTATACTATGTGGATCTGCCTTGCTGAGTCCAGAAAACACCATTTACTTATAGTTATCCATTGGCTTTGGCTCTTAGAGTCTTTCTGACCTCTTTTTCATAATGATCCCCTAATCTTGCTTGGAAGGAGGGGTTGTGATATAAAAGTCCCTAAAGTACCAGGAGTGGATTACTTCCATTGGATTCATTGAACAGTGAGGTTCCATAGACCCCAATTATGGGCTATTGCCACTGCTTTTACATGAAGATAAGAAATTGAAGGTAAGACCCTGCTAAAACCACATATTTGAGTCACTGAACACAGAGAAATCAAGCTGGTATTAACCTGGAATCTTCATTCCTTTTGGCTAGCTTTCATAGTGCTGGAAGGTGCTGGAGGGGAAGTGTAACCATCATTCTTATTCAGCTGTGAACTCTGAAAGCCACAATAACTATATGCATGGTGAGAACATCCACTAGTATAATAGTAGCACAAATATCCTAAAAATATTAAATATATGAAATATGGCATTAAGTACAGATCAAGGTCTGCTCATATAAGCTTGTTTTGAGTGTCCTTGACAAACTGGGAAGTTTGTATTATACAGTAATATGTTCAGTTCATCCTCACCATCCAGTGAATATGATGTGAGATTCCTTAAAAATCCATTTGTAAGAAAATTAGAGTGTTAAATAATCAAATCAATTTGATAAATGATGCAATAAATACAATCAAATAAGGTTATTTCCTACAGGTCTTTGGGAAATTCTGGGAAAGATACCATAGAGGGGCAATGGGACTGCATTTGCTAGCAGGATAGTTTTTAGAAACAGGGAAAGCCTGATTAATAAAACCACTTTTGGATATGTTCTGTATGTTGCTTTCACATGAACATGTTTGGGTTAATGTTAGTATTTAAATGATGTGGTAATAGTTCTATATAAAAGTGAGTAGCCAGCGTGAAGCGTTTCCAGGATTGATTATTAAATAATAGGCTTAATGTTAATTACTTGGATCATATGCAATTTGGGGACAGAATATTAAATAGACTATTTTCAAATGTACTTAATATGTGTTATAGATCACTCTGTGTTAGTGCAGTTTACATCTTAAAGCCTGACCTCTCTAGTTTGCAGCAAACTTTCAAGCTCTTGTATGTGTTTGTGGTTGTATGAAAGACAAGTTGGTAACTGGGTTCCCAAGGTTTGCTTTATGAATTTATTAGAACTTTCTGTTTGTATTATTATTGTTTATTTTCATTATTATTACTGCTGACATGGAATCTTGCTCTGTAGCTGAGGCTGGTCTTGAACTTTCAGTAACCCTCTTGCTTCAGCTTCCCAAGTGTTTGGATTACAGGTATGTGTCACTGCATCTGATTTGGAACTCAATTTTAAAGGAAAATTGAGGTGAAGAGCCAATTATGAGAAGTGACATTCATAAATATTCAAAGAAAACTAAGGAACTCTCTAGAATAAGTAATTTCAGTTATCACAAAAACATCCCATATGATAAAAAATTTACACGTTGTGGTGATATTTATTTGTGCTCTAATAAATAAAGCTTGCATAGAGATCAGAGGAATAGGACAAGCCACAGCCAACCTCACCTCACCAACTCCTCAGCCTCCAAAGAGACCTACTTCCTGAATACCCACACCTATATGCACCCTGCCCCTCTTACTTCCCCTCTCCACCCAGCTACATCACTTTCTTCTTTCTGCCTAGCTCTATCACTTCCTGTCTGTCTGTATAGACCTCCAGACCTCTGTGGTTAACTACTGCTGGGATTAAAGGTGTGTGCCACCATGTCTGGCTCTGTTCTTGGTGTGGCCTTAAATTCACAAAGATCCAGATGAATCTCTGCCTCCCGAATACTAGTATTAAAGGTGTGTGCCACCACTGCCTGATTTCTATGTTTAATATAGTGTCTGGCTTTATCCTCTGATCTCCAAGTAAGCTTTATTTATTAGAGCACAAATAAAATATCACCACAAGAAGTAATACTTCATATATTCACTGTGAAGTTTTTGTAAATTTTAGTGTGTCTTAAGCTGTTTTAGGATATGTCAAAATGGCTTTTTCTGGGGATTCCTCAGCACTGTCTTTGCATCTTAAGTCATCATTGCAGGAATATGGATACAGACTCAGAGTAGCTAGGTATGCTTGCTACTTTGATAAAGAGAAGAATTTGCAGAAACATTTCTCATCAAAGGGCATACAGGGGTTGACATTTTACCACTGCAGTCCTTTTAAGATGTAACTTTGGAATTTGTATAGAGGCTTTGATTCACAGTAACCTGGGTGAGAATAAAAGGAGCAACCAGTGTCATATTTAAATAAAAAAATCTGGAAAGAAGCCTTTGCAATTATACTCAAATAATTGTGATGCTAAAATTTATCTTCTTGTCTTTTCCTTCTTGCTTTCTTCTAGGACCTTAGAGTTTAGTAGTTAGATACTTTACATTCAGAAGGAGTGGAGTAGGGATATAGTGGTAGAATCCTTGCCTAGCAGGTATGAACAACATTCATTCATCTGAGTTTACAACAACATAGTAAGCTTTATTTTTCTTTCCTCATTGAGACCTCTTGCAGCACTATATCCTTATTAATTTAAAATGACATCTTTCAATGCACCTACTTTCTATACATATTTGAATATAACTTGGAACTTCTCTTGCACTCTATGGATTTCTCCATGCACTAGGAATATACCTTTAATCAGTGAGATTTCAGAGTATATTTCTATGTCTATAAACATACCATGCTATGATTTTCCAGGTCCTCTGGATGTCCTTGTTTTACTTATTACTCCTGGATATAACCTCTCTTCTCTTTTTGCATGCCCTAAATCAATTACACACATGTGGGGTCAACTTCTTCACTCAACATGTTTATATATACAAAATCCATCTAATGAGGATTATGTAGAGTATAGAACAAGATTTCTTACTAGTTTTGTTTCTGTGGCTTTGTCTGTTTTTCTTGTTGCACACTTACCCACAACAATAAAGATATATTTCTCTCTCACAGCTCAGTTCTTTACATCAACCCTTTGCCACAAGGTTGGGTCTTCTAACCTTTCAACACTGTTTTATTTAATATCTATGCTGTGGGTTCCCTGTGGTGATATTAGTGACTTCAGGGCTTAGAGTACCACTGTAGTTGGGCTTTCCTGTACACTGGAGGATATTTAACTAGCATCTTTCTGATCTCTACTCACTAGATGTCAGTTACACCCTTCCCTACTAAGTCAATTAAAAATTCTCCAGACATTGAGAAATTCCCTTCCAAAGGGCAAAAATCATAGGTGCTGGGCAAGAATAATTATTCCACATACTCATTTACCCCTGTACACTGTTGTTATCTTCCACATCACTCCAATTGGTTACATCATCTCAGGGAATTCTTTTTACCCAAGTTAGGAAAACTTCAAAGCTTCAAGATGAAGTCACATTTTGTGCTTGGTAACTAGAGGATCCTTGGGACACATGGCTTTAACTTATAACCTCCTTGTGCCTGGTCAGTGATGCCTTGAACAATTATCATGCTTCATATTCTCCCTTCAAAAGAGGTGTAAGGACTCTTCTTCATGACCAAATGCAGCAATGGGCAGAACATAGAGTTGAAAGCCAGAGAGAATCTCAACCCAATTGAGCTTCTTGGGCAAAGGATGAGTTCTATACATCCACTCATTGTAGAGACTTTCGTTTCCATTTGAAATTTAATAGGAGCAATACAACAAGTGTTCAAAATATGAGAAATATTATCTTCTCCTCTTTTACCGTCTTTATTGCATACTCTGCATGCATTATACTCCAATTCTTCTCTACTAGGTTCCAATTACTTCTTACTGCCACTCAGTTATTTTCTAAGTCCTTTGTAGTTCCTTACTTGTCTTGTTTTGCTGGCCTGCCTACAGCTAAAATACATATTTTCTATCTCTTCTTTACTGTTTTTGCCTTTACCACTTAATAATATTTGTTGTACACTGATTATTTTTCAAGATTTTCCCCTAGGAGACTGGTTTCTTGCTGTCTGTTCTGTTCAGATGACTGTGCATCTAATGTGCCTGTTGTTTCTTTTGTCTCTTTGACAAATTTAGAGCAGCGGTTTAGAATATTTAGTGTTTCTCTCACTGAAGTGAGAAAGAAAATGTCTCTGTGAACCTGCCTTATAAGTTTCAGGGCCTATGAGGATTTGCTAAGCAGGTTTTCTCCTGGGGAGAAGCAGCCATGGGTGGTGGCCCATTTTCTCTGAGATAAAAATATTTCTGTGAGACTTCTTAATTCTCCTCTGCTAATTCTTTCTTGATACCATTGCTTTGTTTAATTGAGAGATTTTAGGAATGTTCTTTACACATGCTTATGTACTTACAGGCGCGCTCGCGCGCTCATGTGCGCGTGCACGCGCATGCTCACACACACGCACACACGCACTTGTATTCACACTCACCATAGCATGATATAACAATTATATGCATTTAAATGTACAAGGGCACCTTGTCTGTTTTTATTTTTTGTGTTGTTTCTCTTTCTTTGTACAGTTCTAGTGGTTATATCAGGTTCTTGTGAATGCTAAGCATAC
Source organism: Peromyscus nudipes (assembly GCA_902168325.1). NCBI lineage: Eukaryota > Metazoa > Chordata > Mammalia > Rodentia > Cricetidae > Peromyscus > Peromyscus nudipes. Next base: position 30,097 of record CABHPH010159914.1, on the reverse strand, counting down.
CCTTGATGCCTGAATAATATTCCTGTTTTCAGATTTTTTTAAGAGACAGTCAAAGTTGCCCAGACCTTAGACTTGCCATTCTCCTGCCACAGCCTCCTGAGTAAGCAAAATTGTTTTTGAGGACTTGTTTTGTTCTAATGCCCCCAGTTCAGCTTTGACCAACATAACAGAAGATATAGTATCTGCAACTTGAATTGCATTGCTTCCCACCAAAAAGATTTTAGAATGGTCTATCCAGGAAATCATGATCCGTGTTCCAACCATCACGATTGCATTCTGCATCATTTTCCTGTGCTAGGATGATTTAGGTGCAGAATACATTTTTGTTGTTATTGTTTTGCTTTGTTTTTACATCTGGACCAAAGTTTCCCCTCACTCATCTCCCCCTAGTCCCTCCTCCTCACCTTCTCTCTTCTCCCAAGCTCTATCCACTCCCCCTCCTTTGTTTCTCTTCAGAAAAGTGTAGGCTTCCCATGGATATCAGCCAGCCAAGGCAGGCTGATTAAGGCTGGACTAGGCAATCCAGTAGGAGGGATTGGTCCCAAAAGCAGGGAACAGAGTCAGAGATAGCCCCTGTTCCCACTGTTAGGAGTCACACAAGAAGACCAAGTTACACAACTGTAACATATATGCAGAGGGACTAGGTCAGTCCCATATAGGCTTCCTGGTTGTCAGTTCCCATATAGGCTTCCTGGTTGTCAGTTCAGTCTCTGTGAGCACCTATGAGCCAAGGTTAGTTGGTTGTGTGGGTTTTCTTTTGGTGCCATTGACACTATTGGCTCCTACAATCTTTCCTACCCCTCTTCCTCAGGATTCTCTAAGCTCTGGCTAATATTTGGCTGTGGGTCTCTGCAACGGTTTCCATCAGTTGCTGGGTGAAACTTCTCTGATGACAGTTGGGCTAGGCACAAATCTAGGAGTGTAGCAGAATACCATAAGAATCATTTCATTGACTATTTTTTCCAGTTGTGTTTGATTCTATCATAGGTCTCTGGGGTTTCCTGGCCCTCAGGGGTAAGCTCCCTCTCATGGTATGGGTCTCAACCTAGGCTAGTCATTGGTTGGTCACTCCCACAACTTCTGCACCATCTTCATCCCAGCACATCTTGTAGATAGGTCAAGTTATAGGTCAAAAGGTTTGTGGCTGGGTTGGTGTCCCAGTCCTTTACCTGGAAGTCTTGTCTATTTACAGGAGATTGCTGGTTTAGTCTCTGTATCTCCCATTGCTAGGAGTCTTAGCTAGGATCACCCTCATAGATTCCTGGGAGTTTCCCCAGTTGCACTAGGTTGCTAGTTCACACCAGAGATGCCCACAGATTTCAGTTGTTTCTCCTAGTACTCTCTCCCTCCATTCTCCCCGCATCTGATCCCTCCTGTCCCCACCCCCCCATCCAGACCCCGTGCCTCTTTACTAGGAATGTCTATTCTATCTTCCCTTCACAGTGAGATTCATGAGTCCCCCCCTTGAGCCCTCCTTGCTAATTAGCTTCTCTGGGTCTGTGGATTATAGCTTGGATATCCTTTACTTTAAGGCTAATATCCACTTGTAAGTGAGTACATACCATGTTTGTCTTTCTGGATCTGGGTTACCTCACTCAGGATGAGTTTTTCTAGCTCTGTCTATTTGCCTGAAAATTTTATGATGTCACTGTTTTTAACAGCTGAGTAATACTCCACTGTGTAAATGTACCACATTTTCTTTATTTGTTCTTCGATTGAGAGACATTTAGGTTGTTTCCAGTTTCTGGCTGTTATGAATAAAGCTGCTATAAAAATAGTTGAGCAAGTGTCCTTGTGTTATGGTGGAATATCCTGTGAGTATATGCCCATGGGTAGTATAGCTGGGCCTTAGTATAGAACAATTCCCAATTTTCTGAGATTCTCCTACATTGATTTTCAAATAGCTGCACAAGTTTGAACTCCCACCAGCAGTGGAGGAGTGTTCCCCTTGCTCTACATCCTCTCCTGTCACGTGTGGTTTTCTTGTCTTAGCCATTCTGACAGGTATAAGATGGAATCTCAGTGTCATTTTGATTTGCATTTCCCTGATGGCTAATGATGTTGAACATATCTTTAAATGATTTGAGATTTATTTGAGATTCCTCTGTTGAGAATTCTGTGTTTAGATCTGTACCCCATTTTAATTTGGACTATTTGGTTTCTTAATGTCTAGTTTCTTGAGTTCTTTATATATTTTGGATATTAGCACTCTGTCAGATGTGGGGGAGATATTTTCCAATTATGTTGGCTAAGCTTTTGTCCTATTGACTGTTCCCTTTTCCTTATAGAAGCTTTCCAGTTTCATGAGGTCCAATTTGTTAATTGTCTATTCTAGAGCCTGTGCGATTAGTGGTATGTTCAGGAGGTTGTCTCCTGTGTCAGTGCATTCAAGTCTATTCCCAACTTTCTCTTCTATCAGGTTCAGTGTATCTGGTTTTATGTTGAGGTCTTTGATCCACTTGGACTTGAGTTTTGTGCAGGGTGATAGATATCAATCTGTTTACATTTTTCTACATGCCACCATCCAGTTAGACCAGCACCATTTGTTGAAGATGCTTTCATTTTTCCATTGTATAATTTTGACTTCTTTGTCAAAAATCAAGTGTCCATAAGTGTGTGGATTTACTTCTGAGTCTTCAATTCAATTCCATTGACAAATCTGTTTTTATTCCAATACCATGCTCCCCCTTTTTTTATTTCTATAGCTCTGTAGTAGAGCATAGGGATGAAATCAGATATGGTGATAACTCCAGAAGTTCTTTATTAAACAGGATTGTTTTAGCTATCCTTTTTTTCCCATATGAAGTTGAGTATTGTTTTTTCAAGGTCTGAAAAGAATTGTGTTGGATTTTTTATGGGGATTGTATTGAATGTGTAGATTGCTTTTGGTAAGATGGCATTTTTTTCACTGTTAATGCTACCATTCCATGAGCATGGGAGATCTTTCCATCTTCTGATAGCTTCTCCAATTCCTTTCTTCAAAGACTTGAAGTTCTTGTCATATAGGTCTTTCATACACTTGGTTAGAGTTATGTCAAGATATTTTATATCATTTGTGGCTATTGTGAAGCATGTTGTTTCCTGATATCTTTCTCTACCCCTTTCTTGTTTGTATGTTGGAAGGCTACTGATTTTTTAGTTAATTTTGTGTCCAGTCATTTTGCTGAAGGTGTTTATCAGCTGTAGGATTTCCCTGGTAGAAATTGTGGGGTCACTTGTGTATTCTATCATATCATTTACAAATAATGATACTTTGACATCTTCCTTTCCAATTTTTATCCCTTGATCTCCTTAAGTTGTCTTATTACTGTAGCTAAAACTTCAAGTACTATATTAATAGATATGGAGAGAGTGGACAGCCTTGTCTTGTCCAAGATTTTAGTGGAATTGCTCTGAGTTTCTCTCCATTTAAATTGATGATGACTATTGGTTTGCTCTATGTCATCTTTATTATGTTTAGGTATGTCCCTTGTATCTCTGATGACTCTAAGACTTTTATCATGAAGGGGTGTTAGATTTTGTCAAAGATTTTTTTTCTGCATCTAATGAGATTTTCATGTGTTTTTTTTTCTTTCAGTGTGTTTATATGCTGGATTACATTGACAGATTTTCATATGTTAGACCATCCCTGCATCTCTGGGATGAAGCCCTCATGGATAATCATAGTGAATGATCTTTTTTTTAATAAAGAGAATTTTTATTCATTTACATACCAATCACAGATCCTCATCTTCCCTCCTCCTGCCCCTTCAGCCTTCCATCCCCAACCCACCCTGGATTCCCTCCTACAAGAAGGTAAAGCCTCCTATGGGGTATCAGCGGAGCCTGGTACATTCAGCTGAGGCATGCCTCCCCCCCCCTGCATCAAGGCTGTGTGAGGTGTACCACCATAGGTAGTGGGCTCCAAAAAGCCAGCTCATGCACTGGGGATGGATCCTGATCCTACTGACAGGGCCCCCCTTAAGCAGATCAAGCTACACAACTACCTCACTTATGCAGAGGGCCTAGTCTAGTCCTGTGGAGGCTCCACCAGTGTTGGTCTAAATTTCATGAGTTCCCACTAGTTTGGTTGTCTCTGTGGGTTTCCCCATCATGATCTTGATGCTCCTTGCTCATAGAATCCCTCTTCTCTCTCTTCAACTGGACTCCTGGAGCTCGGCCTGGTGTTTGGTTGTGGATCTCTGCATCTGTTTCCATTAGTAACTGGATGAAGACTCTATGATGACAGTTAGGGTATTCACCAATCTGATTACTGGAGTAAGCCAGTTCAGGCACACTCTCCACTATTGCTGGTAGTCTGAGCTGGGATCATCCTTGGGGATTCCTGGGACCTTCCCTAGCACCTGGTTTCTCCCTATCCCCATGATGTCTCCCTCTATCAAGGCATCTCTTTCCTTGCTCTCCCACTCCATCCCTGGGTGAACGATCTTTTTGATGTGTTCTTGGATTCAGTTTGTGAGTATTTTATTGTGTATTTTTGCATTTATGTTCATGAGGGAATTTGGTCTGTAATTCTTTTTCTTTCTTGAGTCTTTGTGTGGTTTGGGTATTAGCATGACTGTGGCCTCCTAAGATGAATTTGACAATGTTCCTATTTTGTGGAGTAATTTAAAGACTATTGGTATTAGCTCTTCTTTGAAAGTCTGGTAGACTTTTGCATTAAAACTATCTGGCCCTGGGCTTTTTGTTGTTGTTGGGAGACTTTTAATAACAGCTTCTATTTCTTTGGGGGTTATAGGTCCATTTAAATGGTTTACTTGATCTTGTTTTAACTTTGGTAAGTGATATCCATCAAGAATATTGTCCATTTCTTTTTAGATTTTTCAATTTTGTGGAGTACAGTTTTCTTTTAAGCATGATCTAATGATTTTTTGGATTTCCTTAGTGTCTGGTGTTATGTCTCCCTTTTCTTTTCTGATTTTGTTAATTTGGATATTCTATCCCTGCCTTTTAGTTAGCTTGGATAATGGTTTGTCTATCTTGTTGATTTTCTCTTTGTTTCATTGATTCTTTGTGTTGTTTTCTTTGTTTCTATTTTATTGTTTTCAGCCTTGAGTTTGATTATTTCCTGCTGTCTACTCTTCTTGGGTGTATTTGCTTATTTTTGTTATAGAGCTTTCAGGTGCTGTTATGAGATCTGATTTCTTTATGAGGGCACTTGGTGTTATGAACTTTCCTCTTATCACTGCTTTCATTGTGTCCCATAAATTTGGGTATGTTTTGAATTAATTTTCATTGAATTCCAAGAAGTCTTTAATTTCTTTCTTATTTCTTCCTTAACCCAGTAGTAATTCAGTAGAGAGTTGTTCAGTTTCCATGAGTTTGTACATTTTTTTTGGTCATTTCTGTTGTTGTTGAAATCCAACTTTAATACATGGTGGTCTGATAAGATACAGGGGTTCATTTAAATTTTCTTGTATGTGTTGGAACTTGCTTTGTGATCGAGTACGTGGTCAATTTTGGAGAAGGTACCATGAAGTGCTGAGAACAAGGTATACTCTTTTGTGTTTGGGTGAAATGTTCTGTAGATATCTGTTAGATCTATTTGAGTCATAACATCTGTGAGTTCCATCACTTCTCTATTTCATTTCTGTCTGGACAACCTGTCCCTTGGTGAGTATGGAGTGTTGAAGTCTCTCATTACTAATGTGGGGGCTTCAAAATGTGATTTAATGCCACGCCTACGACGGTGTCGCCTGCGTGACAAATGCTTTGGATGAGGTGGTTACGTGGGAAAGGGGGGTTCGCGGCCCTCGGGTCTATGCCCCCGGCGACCCCTTATCGATCAGCCCGAATCATGGTGCCAGGCTACATGGAACCACGCAAAATCTGCTTGCAGAGGCTGGCTGGCACTCTGCCTTTTTTTTCTCTTTGCAGCCGTGACTATTGCTGTTTCCTTGTGTATTGATTTCAGGAAGTTAGCTCTCAATGTTTTTAATGTGCCCCATAAAAGAGGGTCCTAGAAGTTTGGGGAAATTTATGTATGATTTAGAGCAAAAAGAACTTATGACTCAGAGGGACCAAGATTTTAGCGAAGAGAGAATGATAGTAAAAGTCCAGGAACTCATAAGCAATCCACACACGTGCAGCCAACAGCAGCTGCAAGGAGGCAGTTACAGAAATTAGCCATTCCTACAAAAATTATCCAGGGACAAATAGAGTTTCTCATCAGGGGTCGGTGGTGGCAACCCCCTAACTTTAATCCTAGATATAATAATTATTTGGAGCCATTGCCCTTTATGGGAGCTTATGATAAACATGAGAACCGGTGGGTGAATCATAATAGTATAAAAACAGAATGGCATAAGTTACAGTTCATGGAAAGATTAGCTAGGTCCCAACCCCCCTGGTGCCTTCTCACCCACAGGCAAAGGTTAAATATTTTCACACAAATGAAACCATGGTTAGAACGATGGTGGAAAGGGTTTAATTTTGATACAAAACAAAGGTCTAATAATTGTGTAGAAGAAAAACTTCAGCTGGGGCCGTAATAGTCTCTGTCTGGATGAGAAACCACAAAAGAGGAAATAGAGTATGTACTCATGAGGTCTGTTGATCATTCTGAGAAAATTATGTCACTACATTGTTGATTCTATGTTTAACACCCTACTGGCCGATTGCCATGCTTCCTCAATTGACTGCATAAAATTCACTGCTTGATCTGAGTAAAATTGCAGCAGTTTCACAGCATACTCTGGTGTCTGTGTCTGTCTGTCATCACCGAATCCCACTTATCCTGAGTACCTTCACCCCGTTCTCCCTCGGTCTGGTGGCCCTACTGAGACCCAGTCCGCGGCAATTTAAGATTTAGTGATGTTGCTTTTACAAATGTAGGTGTCCTTGCATTTGCAGCTTAGATGTCCTGGTGTATTTGTCATCTAATGTGTATGAAATGTCCTTTTCTATATCGGTTCATTAATTTTATTTTGAAGTTAGATATTTTGTTATATTATGGTAGCTATCTAATATCTAACAATTAAATACTAGCTTGATTTTTAGGTCCATTTGATTGGAAAATCTTTATCTGATCCTTTACTCTGAGGTTATGTCTTTCTTTGATGTTAAGGTGTATTTCTTATATGCAGCAGAATGATGGATTTTGTTTTTGTATCCATTCTGTTAGTTTCTTTTTATTGGGGAATTGAGTCCATTGATATTAAGAGATATTAATAACCACTGATTGTTAATTCCTATTATTTTGTTATTGTTTGGTAGTGGTTGTGTGTATGGGTGGTTGTTTTGCGTCTCTGAATTTTGGTCGTGTGAGATTATCTACTGCCTGTGTTTTTGTGGGTATAGTTAACTTTCTTGGGTTAGCGTTTCCTTCCTAGTACCTTCTGAAGAGCTGGATTTGTGGATAGATATTGTTTGAATTTGACTTTGTCATGAAATAGCTTGTTTTCTCCATGTATGATGAATGTTGAAACTTTTGCTGGTTATATTAGTTTGGGCTTGATATAGATATATAGGATATAGATATGATAGGATAAAAGGGTAGATTGTTGAACCTACTTTTAAAGAGCAACAACTTGTTTGAAATGTTTTACATTGCTATGGATTTTAGTTTATTGATACAAATTTAAAGTTAATTTTGTTATACTGTGTGTATATTTCTACTCTTGTTTAAGGTATTATGTTTGTGCAGCTCATTTGAAATTGTAATGGATAATTAAGAAATAGATTAATAATTAGTCATCTCTGATAATCACACTTGTAGTCATGTTAGTTAAGTTTTCTAGATATACATAGATATATTTCAGTTAGGTAGGTAATGGTAATCTACAAACACTTCAAAGACCTACAGAATTTGGCATTTAAAATGTTTTAAGAACTTAGAATTTTCTGGACAATGAGATACGTCTGTTCCTGGCAGCACAGATTTACTTCAAAGAGAAAGATGGGCATCAAAGACACTCCATATGGAGTTTATCTTCTTCTTGGCAAAAATAGCCATTTGGGCAAGAAACTGTTCTTGCCTGGAGTGCTTGACAAAATGTCATATAAATTGGACATGCAGGACCTATAGGAAGGTGACTACTGAACTTTGCAAGTCAAAATGGTCCTTCAGGTTCCTGCTTTGCAGAGAAAACTGCCAGACATTCTACAGGACACAGAGAAAAGTGACTGAGAGACTCTAGACCTATGGCATGAAGATGGATGGATGCCCCAACATTGCAGAGGAACTTTGGATGACTGTCCAGGCAGGCAGCTGTCTCTGTCATTCTAGATTTTTGGAAGTTGCTTACAATGTTCTTCCTGTTTATTTAGGTAATATTATATCCTTTTGAGGTCTTTGATGTAGTTGAAGACTAGATAGTTATAATTTTCCTTGGTTATGATAAAAGATAAAGTAGATACAAAACTTTAGACTCACAAATATAGGATAGATAGAATATTTTCTTTAATTTTGCCAAATACAAATAGACTAGATATTGTAACTAATTCTTGCTTGAAAACTGTTTGTTATATGTAATTTTACTATATTAAAGTTAAAACCTTCCTTTTAACTAAACTGAAAAGGGGAAATGCTGTGGGATAATGCTTTTGTACACTGGTTTAATAAAATGCTGATTGGCCTGTAGCCAGACAGGAAGTATAGGCAGGATAAGCAGAGAGGAGAATTCTGAGAAGGAAGGATGAGTCAAGAGACACCAGTCTGCCATCCAGGAAGCAGAATATAATGGCACACAGGTAAAGCCACAGAACATGTGACAACATATAGATTAACAGAAATGGGCTGAGTTTAAGTGAAAGAGCTAATCAGTAGTTAGCCTGAGCTAATGGCTAAGCAGTTTTAATTAATATAAGCGTCTGTGTGTTTACTTGGGTCAAAGTGGCTACAGGACTGATGGGTGAGAGAGATTTGTCCTGACCATGGGCCAGGTGGGACACAGGAAAACTTCAGCTACATGGACTGGCATCCATGTTCCCTTAGAGTCTGTAAGACATCTATCCAGGCCCTTCTTGCTTTTAAAGTCTGCATTGAGAAGTTGGGTGTAATTCTAATAGGTCTGACTTTATATGTTACTTCAACTTTTACCCATGCAGCTTTTAATATTCTTTGTTTGTTCTATATGTTTAGTGTTTTGATTGTTATGTGGACTTTCTTTTCTTACCCAGTCTATTTGGTGTTCTGTAAGCTTCCTGTATCTTTGTAGGCATGTTCTTCATTAGGTTAGGGAAATTTTCTTCTATGATTTTGTTAAATGTATTTTCCGTTTTATTGAACTGGATCTCTTCTCCTTCCTCTATTCCTATTAGCTTTGGTCTTTTCATGCTGTACAAGATTTCTTGGATGTTTTACATTAGGAGTTTTTTAAATTTAATATTTTCTTTGAAAGATGAATCTATTTCTTCTATTATATCTTATGTCTGAGAATCTCTCTTCCATCTCTTGTATTCTGTTAGTGATGCTTGTGTGTGTGGTTCCTGTTTGCTTACCCAGATTTTCAATTTCCTGAATTCCCTCAGTTTATTTTTTCTTTATTGCTTCTCATTTTCATATCTTGAATAGTTTCCTTCACCTGTTTGTTTTTTTCTTGTCTTTCTTGGCATTTTTTTTTTTAGGGAATTTATTGATTTCTTCCAGTGTTTGTCTTTTCCTAGATTTCTTTAAGGGGGTTTTAATTTCCTCTTTAAGAACCTCTATCATCTTTATAAATTTTTTAAGTTCATTTTCTTGTACTTTAGTTGCATTGGAATATTCAGGTCTTGTTATTATAGGATAGCTGGGCTCTGGTGGTGCCATATAATTCTGGCTATTGTTGATTATAATTTTACATTGGCATTTAGGCATTTGAGTTTGTATTGATTAAGTCTGGGTCCTGATTTCTGAGTTTGTCTTTGGTGGGTGGGTACTTTGTTTCTTGGTTTCTGTTTCCTCTTTGGTTTTCTGGTCTTTGTTGTCTGGATTTCTGGTGGCTGGTATGACCTATGTTCTAGTAGGAAGTCTGTCCAAGTTGGGAACTGGCCTTCTGGAGGTTAGCTTGGCCTTTTGGGCAGCAGGGGTTGTCTGTTCTTCTGATAGGTATGGCCTGTACCTCTTCTTCTGACTGGTATGGCCTGTACCTGAGTGATGGAAGTCCACTCTGATTTGGGGCAGGGCCCCAGCACCAGGGTGGTGGATGAGCTGGGATGGTGTGAGCTGTGGGAAAGGTCAGTGGGAAGAGAAGATGAGAGTTATAACACGAATGTCTAATAGGCCTTTTAATAAAAATCTGGAGCCAGATATTGGGGTAAATTCTGGAAGATCAGAGAGACAAAGGAATAAGACACATCTTACCTCTTGGACTCCTCAGTCTGAAAAGCCCCTGTTTCTGTCTTCTTATGCCTTATATACATCTCTCTGTCCTGCTGTCACCTCCTGTCTTAACTTTCCTAATGCTGGGATTAAAGGTGTGTGACTTTCAAATACTGGGATTAAAGGTGTGTGCCACCACTGCCTGGCTTGGTTTCTCTCCTAGACTGAGTCACTCTCATTCCAGGGTGGTTTTGAACTCACATGGAGCCACACAGATCTCTGCCTCCTGAGTGCTAGGATTAAAGTTGTCTGCCACCAGTGCCTGGCATCAATGTTTAATCTAGTGGCTTGTTCTGTTCTCTGATCTTCAGGCAAATTTTATGAGGGTACACAATATATCACCACAAAGAGCAGGGCAGTTCAGCTGTCAGATGGGTCAGTCACCTGTTCTTCTGACTTGTGTGTACACATTTTTTTTTTTTTTTAGTTTTCCGAGACAGGGTTTCTCTGTGTAGCTTTGTGCCTTTCCTGGATCTTGCTCTGTAGACCAGGCTGGCCTCAAACTCACAAAGATCCACCTGCCTCTGCCTCCTGAGTGCTGGGATTAAAGGCGTGTGCCACCACTGCCCGGCGAGTACACACATTTTTATAACATCATTTTCATGGAAGATATAGAAAATAATTGTCAGTCATCTTAAGACTACACTCACTTTATAGAAGAATGAAATATATAAAGCTAATGGTTTACAAGATAGCATGATGGTCTATGGGGCTCTGTCTCTACTCTGTCTTGCTCTGTGTGGTCAGGGGTGAAGCTGAATGCTCCCTGGTCTGTTACGAGAGGAACCTCTGTATGGAGTTTCCAGAAAGATATATGAAGAGGTGTAGGGTGAGAACTCAGGGGCCAGTGTGGGAAGTATATTCATATTAGCATGCTGGAAAGCCAGCTCTTATCAACTCAGGAGAACCTTTGTTAAATTTTCAAGAATTATATGAATTGTCAAACAGACATTATTAAAAATCAAATCATGTAAGCATATGATTAAATAAGTAATATTAAAAGAAAATGAAAAACATACTCAAAATGCATGACTGTTATTTAAATACATATTACTGTGACCTATAGTGATGTGGTGCTTCTACCTCTTATGTCATTGTGGAAGGAAAATTATACTGCAGAGTGTTGCTGTGCACTTCCTCAGCTTGCCTACATTGACAAATCTTGGTTGCTCAAAACTGGCCATGGTGGGAGTTGTTGCTCAAATCTTAAATCTGTTTTATAATAAAAAACCCAGTACCAGATATTGGGGTAAATGCTGAAAGATCAGAGGGAGAAAGGAACAAGCCATTGCCACATCTCGCCTCATCAATTCCGTGAATCCTCTGACTAAAATCCTCTGAGTCCTCACCTGAAAGGCTCCAGCCAAAAAAGCCTCTATCTGAAAGGGATGCTTTTGCCAAAAAAGCCTTTTGTTACTGTCTCATCATGCCTTGTATACCTTTCTCTGCCCAGCCATCACTTCCTGGAATTAAAGGCAAGTGTGCTTCCCAGTGCTGGCATTAAAGTTGTGTGCCACCACTGCCTGGCTCTGTTTTCTCTCCTAGACTGAGTCAATCTCATGTAGTCCAGGGTGGCTTTGAACTCACAGAGATCTAGATGGATCTCTGCCTCCCGAGTGCTAGGATTAAAGGTGTGTGCCACCACTGCCTGGCTTCTATGTTTAGTCTAGTAACTCGATCTGTTCTCTGATCTTCAAGCAAATTTTATTAGGGTACATAATATATCACCACATTGCCCCCTTTTTTGTCTAAAGTGGTAAAAGAAGGTTGTAACTAATATAAGAAAAACTATATACAATAAGTACAATAAGTATATATAATAAATACAGTCAATAATTACATTAACAATGTCAGTCCGTAAACATTTGACAAATTCAGAGAAAATACTCCATTATTTATCCTATTTTGATGAGTCCAAAATGTTGTACCTAATTCATGTTCTATCCTAACTTGTATTACCAATCCCAAACTATCTTTTGATGTCTTTCAATCTTATACACTTTACACCTCTTTAGTGAGTTTCTTTTCTGAATTTATTAACAAGGAAAACTGTAACTGTCTAGTCTTCAACTCCCTCAGAGACCCAAGAAGTAAATAATATTTACTGAGAAAGCAGGAAGTTCAAATGGGCAACTTCCAAAAAATGTGAGAAGTGACAAAAACAGCTGGCTGCCTGGACAGCCACCCAAGGTTCCTCTGCAATGCTGGGGCATCCATCTTTGGCCTATACGCTTAGCATATCTGACAGACTTTTCTGTGAAGCAGGATTTTCTGAAAGGGCCTTCCTACCTTGCTTTGGCAAGGTTTGGCAGTCTTTTCTTTTATGTCTTGCTTGTCTGTTTGGACAGCATACTGTCAGTAATCGCGGCAAGGGAACTTTCTTGACAAGTGGCTAACTTTTGCCACTAAGAAAGTAAACTCCATATGGAGTTTCTTCAATGCCCACCATCTTCTCTGAAGTATATTGGTGCTGCCAGGAGCAGATGTGTCTCATGAGGGAGACCAACTCCCACTTTTCCCCCAGGGTACTCTTGAGGAGAAAGGGATAAGAGATTTAGATAGAAATATAGAGGGAAGAGAGACAGAAACACAGGATAGCCTTGGGAGGGCCTGGATCCTTATTCACTGGTCCTTTCTAGTTTGGTGGAGCAAAGACCTTTCCCTAGCACAATCAAGTGCAAACCCTTCCAATCACCTATTAACCATGCACATGGTCAAGAAATCCTCCAATGCAGCTCTGCTGGAGAAAGCAAGCTCAGATCTCACTGGGAACCTTTGTGGGCTCCATAGTCTCATAGTCACAAAGAAAATAAGAATCTATGTTATTAAAACATCTTAAATATCATATTCTGTAGATCTCTGAAGTGCTTGAAGATGACCTATCTAAAATATATCTGTTTGACCTTGAAAACATACCTAATATGATTACAAGTTCAATTGTAATAACTACTGACTTTCCATTTATTTATATCCTAATTAGTTGGTAATAATAACTTTCAGGGACTAGCAATTTGCATTACATTGTTAAATGAATTGTATAGGTAAAATACCTTGCATAAGATTAGAAGTGTGTGTACAGTATATTCTAACAAAAGTAATCTCAATTTTGTATCAATGTACAAAATTTGTATACAATATACAAAAATCTAATCCAGTGTAAAATATTTAAAACTTGTAGTTGCTTTTTAAAAGTAGAGTCAATAATCTACCTTTTTATCTTATTATATCCTTATCTTCTTTTTTCAGACTAGATTCAATAATCTACCTTTTTATCCTATTATTTCTATATCTCTTATTTTTTTCAGACTAGATTCAATAATCTTCCCTTTTATCTTATCATTTCTGTATTTTTTTCAGATTCAATAATCTACCTCTTATCTACATACTCTTTTTTTCTTTTCCTTTTTTTTAACAATAACTCTGAATCTAGTCTCCTTTGGTTAGCTTTTTTTCTGACCATTATCAATTAACAACTTGTAACCTGAACAATGACAATTATCTATAACCCATTGAAAGGCCAAGAGCCACCCACCCTACCTCTTGGGAATGTGGGTTTTGTGTTCTTAAAATTACTTCCTGCTGTCTGGGGGTAAAGGCATCTTTAGGGGATCCTGAAAAGAAAAAAATTGGGTTAATTGTCAAGTCCTGAGAGAGGTAGCTATATCATTTCTTTTCCAGTCTCTGCATAATGCAAAAGTATAGTGCTTGTCTCAAGTTGTGGCTAGAGCAGTCTGTGAGGCTGTATCATCTCAGCTAGCCATCTTGGTGTTGTCCTGAGTAGTTTTTAGTCCAAAGCCAATCTTTGGGTGGTGTTTGTCAGTTTGGTGGTGTTATCAGAGTCCTGATGGAACTGTCATTGTGGGGTCCCATCATCCTTTTGGAGACTTCAAAGTTGCTATTAGGCATGGTCATGGTTCACTGCAGAAAATCTTTTTTGTGGGACATTTATTTTCTGGATGATTTGTCCTTTTTCTTCAGATGTCTCATTTGTCCAGTGATCTTCAGAGTCCTTAGCTTTCATTCCCCTGAAAGACAAAAACAAAACCCTTCCCCAGTCCTAACTTTGGGGAGTTTCTAAATCTAATCTATATCAATTTTGATTTATGGTTTTCTCTGATTTTTTGTTCTCTCTTCTATAGCCATTTTATCATATACAGTTACATGGTTTTTTTTACAATAGGCATTAGGTTCTTTAATTGCTCTGGGAAGGAGTTTCTTCCATGGTGACAGGAAAGGACTGAACTGAATTTGACATGGGGGCCTGAGAGAGGCCCCTCAGGGAGTTTCCTAATGACAAAGGCAAAGGATTACCTGTCTATTCCTAGAAATGTCCTGTTTAGAATCCCCTTTTCGGTGACTTTGTTTATGGCAGTTGAAACATTTGATATTACTATTTTCCTTCAAACCTCTGGAAATCACCTCTCCTATCCAAGCATCATGATGGTCATGAGATTCAATATTAATTATATCTTGGATCCGTTCCTCAAAGGGTGCTGATCTTGCCTTTAATGGTCTAATTATCCTTTTGCATTGTTCATTAACATTTTCAAATGCCAGAGATTCAATTATTATTTGTCTAGCTTCTAAATTTTGTATCATTCTATTTACTGCTGAAGTCAGTCTTTGTAAGAAACAGTTAAGGTTTCTTTAGTGCCCTGTATAACTTTAGTAAATGACTCGATTTTCTTTCCTACTTCTTCAATTCTATCCCAAGCCTTCAAGGCTGCCATTCAGCATAAAGCTAAATTGTGGTCATTATATAAAGACTGTCTTTGTATATCAGCATAATCACCCACTCCAAGAAATTGATCTTGGAAAATTTCCATACCTCTAGCCCTACTTCATTGTTCAATGGTCTTAGCTTCATCCTTCCACCAGGTCCTCCATTGTATTTGCGGACCAGCCTCTAAGATAGCTGTAACCAAATCTCTCCAGTCTTGAGGGATACTCCTATTACAAGTTGACCACAAGTTTAATATCTGCTTCATGAAAGGTGAGTGGATGCCATATGAGACTATTGCTTCTTTGAATCTCTTCATATCTAACATTTGCACAGCAGTCCAATCAGCTCATACTCAGTCTTGGAGATATCTATCATTTGTCAGTTCCTGTAAGGTTACTGGACAAATTAAGGTTTGCTGTTTGAAACCCTTAGGCTGTTTCTCTGTAGCCATATAATGCAATGTTGAGATTGGTTCTCCTTTAAATTCCTCTGTCTGGGTCTGAATATCTCTATGATCTGTTTTAACAGTTTTTTCTAAAACTTTTATCTTGGCACTCATATTAACCTACTTTTTAAATGATAAAACAGAAATGATCAAACAAATAATATTTATAATTGACATTACATAAATCCCATCAACATTAATTATTCTCTCATTTAATTGTTCCATTATCAGAACACCAATTGTATTATCAAACAGAGACCAAACACCCTCGATTGTAAAAATGCTTCCTTTTTTTAATGTGGGGAAAAAGCTTTCTTTTAACTGATTTCTCCCCTTAAGAAATCCCAATTGACTCACCAAATCTGCTGACAATGGTGATTCAGATGATGGTGTGGCAGCAGCTTGAGGAGGGGGCCCAAAGAAAGCCAAAATTCACCAGGAGAAGAAAGAAGCAAAATATCCAGCTATCTTCACAGGGAAAAATGTGTAAAAGTGGCTAAATCCTGTGGCTTTTGGAGCCCAAAAGCCTATGGAGTTTGGTGCAGAGAGGCTGCAACAAAAACTTATCCAGTGGGTTAGGGTGTCCGGCCCAGAGATTCCAGCTATGTATAACTCAGTCCTCAGCCAGGGAATGCAAGGCCACAGGCAAGCAGCCTTTTTGTAAGTTCATGTCCCACAAGTTGGATGCCAGATGTAATATGAATTCCTAAATGGTCTTAATAAAAAACCCAGAGCCAGATATTGGGGTAAATGCTGAAAGATCAGAGAGACAAAAGAATAAGCCATTGACATGTCTCACCTTACTAATTCCACAAATCATTTGACTGAAATCCTCTGAGTCCTCACCTGAAAGGCACCAGTCAAAAAAGCCCCTAACTGAAAGGAATGCTTCTGCTAAAAAGCATTTCTGTCTCCTCATGCCTTATATACCTTTCTCTGCTCAGCCCTCACTTCCTGGGATTAAAGGCATGTGTGCGTCTAGTACTGGGATTAAAGGTGTTTGTGCTTCCCATTACTGGGATTAAAGGTGTGTGCCACTACTGCCTGACTCTGTTTTCTCTCCTAGACCAAGTCAATCTCATGTAGTCCAGGGTGGCTTTGAACTCACAGAGATCCAGACAGGTCTCTGCCTCCAAGTGCTAGGATTAAAGGTGTGTGCCACCACTGCCTGACTCTGTTTTCTTTCCTAGACTGAGTCAATCTCATGCAGTCCAGGGTGGCTTTGAACTCACAGAGATCCAGATGGATCTCTGCTTCCTGAGTGCTAGGATTAAAAGTATGTGCCATACTGCTGGCCTCTATGTTTAATCTAGTGGCTTGTTCTGTTCTCTGATCTTTAGGCAAATTTTATTAGAGTACACAGTATATCACCACAGTATTTACTCTATGGTAAGTAGCAGATTACCCTCACGTATTGCTCTCTACCAAGAATGTATTGATAACATCACTTAAAAGTTTTGTACGTTGTATGAACCAGAAAAACATGTAAGTAAATATTGTCCCATTAACAAACAGAAGGCACTACTATGCAGATCACAGCACCAGCACTTGGTTGTAATCAGTTCCTGTTAGTTCAGTATTTATAGCTCAAAGCCAGACTATTTAATATTGTTGAGTTTAGCAACAAAATATTGGAACATCCTGATACTGGGACAGAAACTATTATACATAAATTATTTTATTTTTTTTGAATTGATAAAAATATGGAACACACACACAGACAGACAGACACACACATACACATAGACAGACAGATAAATAGATGCACCCATACAGACACATAAGGAGGAGGAAGAAGAGAAAGAGTGAGAGTGAGAGCAAGACACACACACACACACACACACACACACACACACACACACACAGAAACAGAAAGAGACCAAAATGGACATACAGACACACATCACACAACATTTGCAAAAAATAACATTGAGTGGAAAATGATTCGCTATTGAGGATAGATCCTGGGAACTTAGAAACATATGGGATCTATTTCAATATACACATGCACATTTTTTCTTTGCCCCTGGAAATTCTTTTAAGCCCTTAATCTTGGGTAATGTTGGGTCCCTAAGAACCAGGCGCTCTTTAAATTTTAGTGTTTCTAGGTTAATACAGTGTAAGCCAATAAAAGCATGCTACCACATGCCAAAAGACACAACAGTCATGGTGTCAGACCAGGGAAATTTCCAGCAGATGGTGCCAGTGACAAATGTCAGTTTGTACTTTTATACATAAGGAATGAAAACTGTAAACAATCACCTTAGAGCTGCTTTGCCAAAACTGAATGGTGATATAGACTCCACAGCCTACCCTCCTTCTGGGACCTGTACTTTTGGTGACAAGGTAGCCAATGAAACAAACAAGCAAACAAAGAGATGTTCTGAGAAATAACTGACCTGAATGGCTGGTGAGTTCAGCCCCGCATAGCTGCTCTCATCTGGCTCCAAGCACTCTGTTAATCCCAAACCCTGTCACTGTGGTTCTAACTTTCTAGCTAGCAACAGAATGATCTGTCTTCCATTTCCAAGTTAGGTTATGTTCTGGTGACCTAGATGTAGTGGAAATAGCCTTGTGCTGTATTTTATAAAATCTAATTCAAGAGTATTTTCTAATTTAGAAGGCAACAATCCCCAAGAGCTCTCTTGGCTGAAAGAATGATATTACCCTATGAATTCACACTTGACTATTGCAAGAGATCAATGAGGAAAATCTTGAAGATCTTAATTCTCTGATTGTTAGATCACCATTAACTTTGGTTACCAATTACTGATTAAATGGTACCTCAAAATACATTCTGTTATTCTCTTCTCTCTTCCATGAGTCCCTAACAATTGAATGTGTGTTTCAGAACCACATAGAGGGGTTGCTACAGTGCAGAAAGAACCTATCTCCAGAGGTTCCACTTATAGGTGTGGTGTGAGGCAAAGGATATGTATGTCAAATATTCTTCTAGGTGATGCTGGTGGCTCCAATCTTGGTCCATATTAGAAACCACAGCTCTCCACAGATCATAAAAGAAAAACATATTCAAAGTTTATATGTTTTTGGAAACAGAAAAATTATATATGAAAGTGTGGAGGAGAGAAACAGGTTGAGAAAAGTGGATCTCAAGACAATAAGCCCTGAACACTTGAACCTGACCATGGGGATTAGAGGATTTGGCCAAGTTCTGAACAGTTGGACCTCATGCAAATGAAATCACAGGCTGGTTATAGAATGGATTTACTCAGGTGTGGTTGTAATAAATGGGACCTCTGGGGCTCATGAATTA
The DNA here is from genome assembly GCA_902168325.1 of Peromyscus nudipes. Lineage (NCBI taxonomy): Eukaryota > Metazoa > Chordata > Mammalia > Rodentia > Cricetidae > Peromyscus > Peromyscus nudipes. The sequence continues at coordinate 11,355 of CABHPH010159914.1, read as the reverse complement.
ACCTTGCCTCTTTTGAAGCTCTAGGCAGTGTTTGTGGTCCTGCCTGTACTTTACAATTACCTGGAGAGTTGTAAACACTACCTGTACCTAGGCTACCACCAAAGCCATTAAGTCATCTTCTGAGAGTGAAGTATGGATAGTGGGTATTTTCAAGAATGTGTGCTCTCAGAGGAGCTAGGTCCCCCTCAAAGATACTGAATTATTTGGTGTGAGAAATGTTTTCAAAATTATCTACTATTTCAGTTTTAAAATTAATGTAGTGATTCTAACTTGTACTTGATATCTAGAGTATAGTTAGTCTGTGATAAACATCACAATAATGATTGCCTCATTGTCATTTTTTAAAAAACTGAGTTAGGAACTTTTCTCCTTGGCTTGCTCATAGTTTTAATGAGGAGATAGAAAACAGGATCAATTGGTCATATGCAAAATTTTTAGTATACATCATGAGCACCCAATCTACAGTCTTTAGGCTAAATCTGGTTCGTCATCTGTCTTTGTATAATTTTCAGTTTATGTATTAAAAGAAAAGTAATATTATATGTGAAAGACAAATTTAAGTGTCCATAAGGTTTTAAAGTAACACTGTTTTGAATATCTGTTTTTATTCCATGCCTAGACTTTTACTTATTGTGGATGGCCACTTTTGTTTACAGAGTTTCACAGAGCACAAATGCCTATATGACCCTCATCAATTAAAAAGTATTACATAGCTCTTTACAACCTGGACTGGCTGAAGACATCCACCATCCCTCCTGGTGCCTTGTGGCACCATTATTATGAGCAAATATATGGTGGGTAAATGGGAGAGAAAGAGAAGTGTGGGTGGCCAGCTCTCACTTTTTCAAGGATTCCTATGAGGAGGAGAGAGGGATAAGAAAATATTAGATAGAAAGACAGTGAAGAGGAGAAAGACAGAAACACAGGATAGCTTTGGGAGGATCTGGGTCAATACCCAATAGCCTTTTCTGTTTATTTAAAAGGGGTTTTTATAACAATGCCAAGGGCTTGGGCCAAAGACCTCCCCCTTGCAAGACCAAAGCACACCACACAGCCAAGTGCAGACCCTTCCAAATACCTGGTAACCACACCTATTGTCAAGTCATCTCCTTATGCAGCTGTGCTGGAATAAAGCAAGCTCAGATTCTTGGACCCTGAGTAATTTGGGTCTCCACTAATTCTCCCTTCTTAATATTTTAAAGGGTTCTCCAGACCCCTCAGATAGATTGTATCTGCCTTATGTCATCCTTCTTCACTAACCAGCCTTGCCTGTTATAGAGATACACTTTCCGTCAAGTGTACTGTCTTAGGTTGGCAGCTAGTAAGAAGGACTTACCTGTCTCTGACTACCAGCCCCTGGCAGGGGAAATTATAGAGCTTAACTCTATGTAGCTCTGACTCAGTTCCCTAACTCAGGTCCCTACTAAGAGCTTGCAAGTAGCTGAAACAACCACAGCAATCCCTATGGTTGCCACACCCCCCCAGTAAAGGAGTAGAGGATGACCAAAATAGAATGTCCTTTTTGAATGGGTCTAAGATGTCTATAGCAGCCTCAGCTGCACTAAGCCCTTTTTCAAATCAATAAAACCATCTTGAGCCTGGTTAGAAAAAACCTCAAACTTCCCCATTTAAACAGTTCCATTTTTAACACAAAACAGTTCATGAGTCATCACAGTTAATAAAGTATATATGCATATACAAAACAATTCATAAGTAATCACATGTTGATTGAGTCTATATGTGTAAGTCAAGTCAAAATTGTACTATTGCAATTGAATCACTCCTGTCCATCCTATTTCTTAATTCTGAAAAATTAAAAAAGACAGTTCTAATACAAGTCTTTACGTCCCATTGAAAACTTTCTGATACCAGTCTTAAAGTTTCAAATATGAAGAAACCCACAACCAAAACCTTTTTGCCGTTCCTCTGAATATCAGTTCAGTTCAAACAGTCTCTGAAACTTTTGTTCTCAGCTCTTGGCTGTGCTTTGCAGTCCATAGCCTTCCCCTAAGGCAATTTTGCTCCAGAGCAAAGCTATTACCTCCACAATTAGTGCCACAATAGCTGGCTGGTGCAGAATGCCTTTGGAAAGAGATCTTTTTACAGCCAGCCAACAGAAACTGCATGGCTTTGGCTACCGGCTGCCAGCTCTCACAGCTTTCGCAGTCCTGGTCTGTCTGTGCCTCATATAGCTGGACCTGCCTGCCTAGAGACTCTGGCATCTTGAGGCTCTGAGGGCTCTCTCATGCCTTGTGTTGCATGGCTTAATGCCACCCACTGCTACAAGCTACAGTTCTCAAGCAGCCCTTCTGGGTCAGGGAGGAGACCCAGCTGTGGACAGTCATGGCTGCTTCACCCCGGCTCTGTGACCTGCTTAGATTGGGGTCTGTCCTCCATGTGCTGCCCTGCTTGCCTGGCTGAAACCACTCCCAGAGTGGACTCATGGCTCTGCTTCATTCTTTCGCTGGGAGCTTGGACTGCTCTAGGTTCCAGTGTCCCCGACATTCAGCCTGGAGCATGGCTATGTATCACCTCAGCATTTCTCGATGCCATTCCGTGCAGGGACACGTCTCGGCTGCCCATCTGGTGGCACTTCTCCCATGGCATCTCTGCTGGGTACTGGCCACCAAGGTCTGCTCTCTCTACTGCACTCCAAGCTGCTACTGCCACTGCCTGCCATTTGCCTCTCTTGCAGTGTGTCATCTCTGCTTGGCCCCTCACTGCAGCTTCTTCTCTGTAGAAGGCTGGCAGAACCTCACTGCTTGCACTGTCTCTTGGCATCTGCTGCCTGGGAAGCTATGATGCCCCATGGGTCTCAGCTGCTGATACCTGGCTGGGGCAGCTGCTCACACTCTGCTGTTGTGGCTTTCTGAAGCTTCTGAAGCCACTCAGACTGCTAAGTTTATAGTGGCTGCTAGGTCCTGGACACTGCTTTGTGCACCCCAGGTCACTTCTGTGCTGGGGGGGGACTACTCTACTCTAAATTACTTTATATTAAACCTTCACCATATTTCTAAACCTAAAGCTTATTCTACCCTAATATACCTAAGCCTACACCTCTCAAACTAAACTTCACCAAACTTTTTTACAACTTTAGAGAGAGAGAAACAGAGACAGAGAGAGAGACAGAGACAGAGATACAGAGAGATACTTGCTGCAGTCTAACTTTTACCACTTGCTTTATAGTTACAATTTTACTCCTGAAGAATAGAATACCACCACCTTAACCTTCATTAATACTTGGACATGTTCAACTGCTTCCATGGTGCCACCTGCTCTCTCTTACTTATTTCCTCTGCACCCAAGTCTCAAGTTCTGGCACCATCTGTGGGGGTTCCATATTCTGGGAGCCATCTGTGGGAGACCTGCTTCCACCTTTTTCAGGGTTCCTAGGAGGAAGAGAGAGGGATAATTAAATATTAGATAAAAGACAGTGAAGAGGAGAAAAACAGAAACACAGGATAGCTTTGGGAGGATCTAGGTCAATACCCAATGGCCTTTTCTGTTTATTCAAAAGGGGTTTTTATAACAATGCCAAGGGCTTGGGCCAAAGACCTCCCCCTTGCAAGATCAAAGCACACCACACAACCAAGTGTAGACCCTTCCAAATACCTGGTAACCACTCCTGTGATCAAATCATCCCCTTATGCAGCTGTGCTGGAATAAAGCAAGCTCAGATTCTTGGATCTTGAGTAATTTGGGCCTCCACAGAGAAGTTGATTGATTCATGAACTGTGGAGAGAGGCAGAACTGAAGAGGCAAAGGCAGTGAGGAATGTGGGTGGCCTGCTTGCCACCCATGGTCATGGTGATTTCCAGACCCAGGCTGATGCCAAGGACCATGTCTGGATCTGTGGTCCTACCCCAGTTGGGATCTGTCTTGACATCCATGGCCCATGTGGCCAGCTAAGGCCACATAGATGGTCAAGATCTGGGCTGCCACTTGTGGCCATGATGGTGTTCAAGGGCTGTGCTGCTACAGAGGCCATGCCAATCTGAGTGGCCTGCTATACCACCCAGTACCATGGTGACATCTAGTCCCAACCTGAAGCTAAGGGCCATGTCTGGGTCCATGGTGCTACTACAACCAACGTCTGTGTTGATCTCCATGACTTCAGTTACCACTGAAGGCTGTGCAGATGCTTGGGGTCTGAGCCACAACCAGGGATCAAGTTGGAGTCTAAGGGTCATCCTGTAGCCAGGGCCATACAGATCTGAGTAGCCTGCACTACCACCCAGGGCCATGGTGATGTTGAGGCCTGAGTTGCTACCAATGACCATGTCTGAATCCACGATCCTGCTGCAGCCAGGGTCTATGTTGATGTCTGTGGCCTGTGATGTCACCAAAGGCCATATGAATGCCTGAAGTCTGGGCCACCACCTATAACCATGTTGATGTCTGAGGGCCATGCTGTGACCAGGTCCATACTGATCTTAGTGGCCTGTGGTGCCATTGGGGGTGATATTCAGGCCTTAGCTGTTGCAGAGGGCCATGTCTAGGTCTGTGGTTTTGCTGCAACTGAGGTCTGTGTTGATCTTCATGGCCTATGTTACCACAGGGGGCCATAGGAACCATGTGTGTTGAAATCTGAGGGCTGTCCTAACTGGCCACTGCCCTTTTCTGACCCTGGAAGAGCTAGCCTGCCCCTCACAGGAGAGCTGGCCCTACACTCAGGAGAGATGGTCCCAATGGCATGGGCATAGAAGATCTTGTTCTGCCCTTTACCCAAGAGGGGCAGTTCCAGTGGCTTGAATTGACCACAAAACAGCTACCACCCAGACCCACATCCAGGACTTGGAGTTGACCCACCCCCAAATCTAAACCATCTATGTAACCTACCAGTGTGGATGAAGAGGGTCCTCTGGTACCGAGGCTGCAAGATTTCTGTGACTTGGGTCAATAGCAGGATATCTGAGAGAGGTTTTGATGAGGGTCCCATATTGATGGTGTAGCAGAAGCCAGAGGCCTTGAATTAGACCAACAACTCATTGCAATGAACATTTATAAGTAAAGCTGAGTGGACAGAAGGGTCTACTGCGTGATATGATGCAGCTCCCAATGTACTAAGATGAATGAAGAGGTTTTGGAGAGGTGGGAAAGACAGAGGAGCCAAGTGGTGTTTTTTTTTTTTCTGTTGTCATTTTGTTTTGTTTTTAATTACTATTTTTAAAATTTTCTTTTGGTGGGGATGCTACAGGAGTGAGGAACTGGGAAATGAATAGGATTAGGGTATATGATGTGAAATTCCCAAAGAATCAATAAAAATTATTACATGTTTATTTACTAAAAATGTTTGTTGCTCTTTGATCTAGAGTGTGAATGGTAGATACAGCGGTTATAAGTTAATGTAGGCAAGTATGGTGTCTGTGGATCTAAGATACCACAACTAGTTCTGATTCTAAGCAGAAGAGGACTTGTTGGTAAGGTTTATTGCATCATGACATTTTGTATTAAGTTGAGAAACATTAAAAACTATGGATCAAATATAATGTGCAATAAGTCCATGGTCCTTGGAAGATCTTGAGTAAATCAAGTATTTTGAATTATGATTTTTTAATTTGGAAAGTTATTGGACCACTCAGAGTATCATTTGGAACCACACAAGCCTCCCTCAACTCTTCACCCTCTCTCCCCCGCCTCTTTTTTCTATAAAAGAGTGGTGAGAGATGAGTGAGGGCATAGAGGTCACAGCTGATGTGTTGTGGTTTATAAGCTATGGATGGTACTCTCCAAGGCATCTCTTCAAACAATTCAAAAAACTGGAGAATTTGTTGTTATCTGTAGAGGATACTGAACCCATAAGCTCCTGTGCTGACTTAATCTTAATTTCTGATTCTATTTCAATCATTGTCAAAATACTTCTGGTGTCTTATCTCCAATACTGCCATTGAATACCACAGTTATTCATAATTAGGTGCTCTTCTTTGATTCTTGCAGTTCCTTAGAGACACAAAATCAAATTCCACCAGATATTTAAACATTTTTATGGGGCTGACATGGTGGCTCAGTTGGTAAAGGTGCCTGTGGTCAAGCCTGACAATCTGAGTTCAATCCTTGGGTCCCAAGTGATAAAAGGAGAGAACAGATTGTCCTCTAACCTCTACACATACACAGCATTAAAAAAATTATGTCAGAGCACACCAAAGTGAATAGACTTCTCACAGTCTTGGGCTACTGGAAAGGGGACAGGTACTATCTAGATACATCTGTAACCATTGCTCCCTACGGCAAAGTTACTGCCTTGAAACTAAGACATCCTAATATTTTCTCAGTCAACTATCCCTTAGGATACTTCTTGATGCTACTCTTTAAACTTTTTTCTTTGAGAGGTACTTTAGAAAACTTGCTGTTAAGAATTCCATTTTTTTTAGGTGTCAATGTTTTACAATTTGGCAATGACTCTGTTAAGGTACAATGATCTAGGGTTTTGCAATTTCATCAAGAAATACAGGATCTCTGTTTTTCTAGGTCTCTTTGGGAGGTTGAAGCCTAGTGTCCAGACCATCAGATTCAATTAGTTCAGAAACAGTCACATTGACCAACTTCTCTAATGTCCTCTAGCACTTTTCTACTAACTTGGCTATTACTTAAACTCTCCCACTTTTTGTTCCTATGTAGTGTATATAAGTGTTTCTTAACATTTATTATAATCTTCACTGTCCTTACCATGATATTGAATAATCAGTCCTTACCAAGGTCCTTATTCTGTGAAATCTCATTTTGACCTCAATATTGAGGATTAAATTTTGTTCCCCAAATGATAGAGTGATAACCCTAGTAACTGTGAATGTTTCCTTATTTGGAAATAGGTATATACAGGTATTATGCACATTGGAATGAGCATATACTGAGTGTGGTTAATATTTATTGTCAAGATTTAGAATTACATAGAAGATAAACCTTTAACATGCTTGCAAATGATATCTGGATTAGATTAATAGAGATGGGAAGAATCACTCTAAATGTGGTAGCACCTTTGCATTATCTAGGATCCTGGACTGAATCAAGAGGAGAAACCAAGAGAAACACCATCATTCAGCTCTTTCTGCTTCTTGAGTGTTGATGCAATATGGTGAGTTATCTCATCTTACTGCCATTGTGCCTTCCTTTCCAACAAAGATGATGCACTCAAAATAAACTCTTTTTTTCTTTAAGTTGCTTCTGTCAGGTAATTTGTCACAGCAAGGAGAGAAGTAACTAATATACCGGAATTGATTGCCTCTAGCTCTTAACCCAGTAGACTTAAGTAACCTGATAAAAATACAAAAGTAATTGAGATAGATATTCATGCGGAAAAGCCATCATAGGTCAACAGAGGTGGAGTCTAAAGTCATGCAGCTTTAAGCCAACTATGGACAGGGCCATTAGAGGCCAAGAAAGGGAGACTTCTTAAGGGTCTGTTTTTTCCTTACAGCCTTCTGGTTTCAAAACTCAGATTATCAGATTTGCATGGAAAATAGATTTATCTATTGAGCCATCTTGCTGCTCTCCATTTCCAATTTTGAATTTGGCCAATGGGCACTCAGACAGTAGAAAGGGAGAAAGCAATGCAGTTGGAGTCTTAAGTCCCCAGAGGCTCTCCTGGCTGGATAACCTCAAGCTGACTGTATCCCTTCAACAAGCTTCATGACTCTAACTCCACAGATATACAAGATGGCCCTCTGTGTTAGTCAGATTTTTATTGTTGTGACAAATATTTGATAAAGAGAAGTTAAGGAACTAATGATTTATTTTGACTCATTACTTCAGAGGTTTCAGTCCATGGTTGTCTTACTTCATTATTTTAGACTCATAGTGGTGGTAGAAATACCATTAGGGAAAACATGTGGTGAAGTAGAACTGTTCATCTCCATTCAGTCAGGGAGCAAATAGAAGAAATGGGAAGGGGTTGGAGCCAAGATATACTTCAAAGACATACTCTGTGATCAACTCCAACAAGCCCCCAACTTCCATAGTTCTAACACTTTCCTTTATTCAAATTGCGATCTACCAATGGTTTGAACTATTCATTAGGTCAGAGCCCCCATGATCTAATTGGCTCTGGAAACAGCCTCGCAGACACACACAGAGGTATCTCAAGTTATCTCAGTTCAGTCAAGTCAACAAAATCAAGAATAGCCCCCACACTCTCTCCATGAATGTCCTACCTGGTAGCATCATTCATTGTTGTCCTCAACTCCAAATATCTTAACATTGAAAAATCTGGATCTCTAACTGGTACCTGTATCCTTTATGCCATGCAACCATATAAGTGAGAACATAAGTAAGTGAATTTGCATGATAGTAGGAGAAACATGACTGCAACAAGCAAGAACAAGAACATGCTGTGTGCTCTAAACACTTACAGAGAGGCCAAACTACAACAGAATCACAGAGGTGCAGCCCCATGCAGTGTCTCCATGTTTCACTGAACCCAAAAAAGATAAGAGGACACAGAGGTCTCCCTAAATGTGTTGTTGTACTTGTTACTAATACAGGATGAAATACCCAAATATATTATGCCACCATTCTCTTTTATTTATGTCTTAATGTAGCATCAGTAGTGGTTAAATAATTTGAAACTGCATATGACTTTGGTAGATTAATCAGCTCAGATACATCATGATGAAATTTCAGAGCTCAGAGAAGGAAGAGGGAGGGAGCGCTTCACACATACGACTGAGTCAGCACATCATAGCAATGTTCTGTATCCTCATAATAGATGTTTGAAAATAATTACTGAGAGCCTGTGGAGAATTCATCAACCTCAGCTAACAAATAATACCTTATACTATTGTGGTAACGGTGTGAATTAAGTTAGAAATTCAAGAATATTAATGATGTTTCCTTACTCCCCGCCACCCCCGCCCCAGAAAAGCCAATCTGCATAACTGATGCTGTAAGGAGAAAACACTTTTTTACTATTACATCCTAAATCAAATGGTCTTTAGTAAACAAGAGGTGCATGATCATCAGAAACTACTGGTCATGTGGGATAGCAATAACAGCATCCACAATTTTCTGGGATACACAAAATGCAGATGTTTATTTTCTAAACCTCAGCATACTATGTTCTTAGAAATCTCAATTGTCTGAAGAGATGGACAGGGAAAGTTTAGTGTTTGGAGGCAGTGCCTACCAATGAGTTAGTGCAGTGCGCACAGCCACTCTGTGCTAAGGATGGTCAAACCCTGGGAGAGCTGGCCCCTGGGAACCTGACTTTTTAATTTTTACAGGAGATCTCTGAAACTGGGACCATTTTGTGGTGCCTTATTTTGACAGCTAATCCATTGCCAAATGGCTGGATTTGAATTACCTCTGGCTGTATCTGTGAGGGTGTAATCATGTTTAACTGAAGCCCCACTCTGAGCACTGGTGGCATCATCCCAATAAAAAGTGAAAAGAGAGACAGCCAGCTGAGTGCCAGAGTTCCCCTCTCCGCTTCCTGATCTGCTGAGATGTGGACAAGCAGCCTCCTGCCCCTCCTGCCACGCCTTCCCTGCCAAGATTGGCTGCACCTCCTCAATCCACGGGCCCAGGCTGCACCTCCTCTATCCACGGGCCCAGGCTGCACCTCCCCTATCCACAGGCCCAGGCTGCACCTCCCCTATCCACGGGCCCAGGCTGCACCTCCCCTATCCATGGGCCCAGGCTGCACCTCCTCAATCCACGGGTCCAGGCAGGTCTTTTCTGCTAAGATGCTTTTGTCAGACATTTGGTCACAGCAATGAGAAAGGTAATTAGTATACTTTCGAAAGAACGGGCTTTCTGTATGGTAACACACTTACGAAGGAACGAGCTTTCTGTATGGTAACACACTGTTGCTTTTTGGTGCTGATATTTTAAATTACTTATGTGGTGATATTGTGCCCCCAATATATGTATGTTTTGCATATATGTATATGCATATGTATGCATGCCATATGCACACACCCGGTGCCTGTGGAGGTCATAAGAGTGTATCAGATCCCTTGAACTGGGTTATATTATAGACGGTTGTGAGCTACCATATGGGTTCTAGGAAATGAACCCAGGTGTAACAAGTGCTCATAACCACTAAGCCATCTTTCCAGTCCCTGAATTTCTGTCTTTTTTCTTTTGCTGCTACTTTCATGGAACAACTTCTATCTCCTGGTTCTTTTCAGCTTTACAAGGAGCATTTCTACAGTTTAAACCTTTATTTTATAGGCAGCTTTAATATGTCTTTGAGCATTTTGCTTTTGTATAAAACTTTAGTTTGCATTCCTAGCACAAGCCTATTCTGTCTCTATTCTTATAACCAGGAGCTGACTTACTTCTCAGCATATTGGAACTATAAAAACAACAAACAAACAACAACAAAAACAATTAAATAAGGGCAGATAAGCAAACATGGAAAATCTTGTTCAAGATTATTTTAGCAGGGTGGGAGATTGAACTTACCTACATGAGACAAAAGAGAAAGGATTAAGTGCTGCAGTGAACAGGTAGACAAGTATTGAGGACATAGCAACAGGGAGCTAGTTCACCTATTTTTGTTGTCAGGGAGATGAGAGCTCTAATTTTTTTTTCTTTTTTGAGTGAGAGCATATTTTAAAGAGATAGCCCATAATTCCTTAAGAAAGATAATGATGGGTTGTAAAAGATTTGTACCTCAAATAGGCAAAGAATGTCTATATAGGTCAATTTTATGAAATGAATTATTCAAGATAAAATATTTAAGAGAAGGCAGGTCAAGGGGATAAAGTCAGAAAGAAGCCTCTGGAAATCTTAGTGAAGTC
>CABHPH010159913.1:0-45608 GCA_902168325.1 Peromyscus nudipes | reverse complement strand
AAATTGTTTATTTGGTCTTGATTTAATTTTGGTATGTGGTACCTATCCAGAAAATTGTCCATTTCTTTTATATTTTCCAATTTTGTGGAGTACAGGTTTTTGAAATATGACCTGATGATTCTCTGGATTTCTTCATTGTCTGTTGTTATGTCTTACTTTTCATTTCTGATTTTGTTAATTTGGATGTTTTTTTCTCTGCCTTTTGGTTAGTTTTGATAAGGGCTTCTCTATCTTGTTTATTTTTTCAAAGAACCAATTCTCTGTTTCATTGGTTCTTTGTATTATTCTCTTTGTTTCTATTTTATTGATTTCAGCCCTCAATTTGATTATTTCCTGGCATCTATTCCTCCTGGGTAAGTTTGTTTCTTTTTGTTCTAGAGCTTTTAGGTGTTAAGTCACTAGTGTGAGACTTCTCCAACTTCTTTTATGTGGGCATTTAGTGCTAATTTTCCTCTTAACACTGCTTTCATAGTGTCCCATAAGTTTGGGTATGTTATACATTCATTTTCATTGAATTCTAGGAAGTCTTTAATTTCTTTCTTTATTTCTTCCTTGACTCATTGGTGATTCTGTTGAGTGTTATTCAGTTCCCATGAGATTGTAGGCTTTTTGTAATTTTTGTTGTTGTTGAAATCTAACTTTAAGCCATGGTGGTCTGATAAAATACAGGAAGTTTTTTAAGGTTTTTTTGTATATGTTGAGATTTGCTTTGTGACCAAGTATGTGGTCAATTTTAGAGAATTTTCCATGGGGTGCTGAGAAGAAGGTATAGTCTTTTATGTCAGAGTGGAATGTTCTGTAAATATCTATTAAATCCATTTGTGTCTTAACATCTGTTAGATCCCTTATTTCTCTGTTAAGTTTCTGTCTGGCAGATCTGTCCATTGGTGAGAATAGGGTGTTGAAGTCTCCCACTGCTAATGTGTAGGGTTTGATGTGTGAGTTAAGCTTTAGTAGTGTTTTTTTTTACATATGTGGGTGCTCTTGTATTTGGGACATAAATGCTTAGAATTGATACATCTTGGTGAATTTTTTCTGTGATGAATGTGTAATGTCCTTCCCAATCTCTTTTGATTGATTTTAGTTTGAAGTCTATTTTGTTAGATGTTAGGATAGCTACACTAGCTTGCTTCTTAAGTCCAGTTGATTGGAAAGTCTTTTCCCAATCCTTTACTTTGAGGTAGTGTCTTTCAAGTTGAGGTGTGTTTCTTGTATGGAGCAGAAGGATGGCTCTTGTTTTCGTATCCATTCCATTAGCCTGTGTCTTTTTATAGGCAAATTGAGTCCATTGATATTAAGGGATATTAATGACCAATGATTGTTAATTCCTGTTATCTTTTGGTGGTAGTGTGTGTGTGTTTCCCTTCTTTGGGATTTGCTGCTGTGGGATTATCTTTTGCCTGTATTTTCATGGATGCATCTAACTTCCTGAGGTTGGAGTTTTTCTTCTAGTGCTTTCTGTGGGGCTGTATTTGTGGATAGGTATTGTTTAAATCTGGTTTTGTCTTGGAATGTCTTGTTCACTCCATCTATGGTGATTGAAAGTTTTGCTGGGTACAATAGTCTGGGCTGGCATTCATGGTCTCTTAGTGTCTGCATTGTGTCTGTCTAGGATCTTCTGGCTTTCAGAGTCTCGATTGAGAAGTCAGGTGTTATTCTGATGTCTGCCTTTATAAGTCCCTTAGTCTTTTTCCTTTGCTGCTCTTAATATTCTTCTGTTTATTCTGTAAGTTTAGTGGTTTAATTATTATCTGGCGAGGGGACTTTTCTTGGGGTCTAGTCTATTTGGTGTTCTATAAGCTTCATGTATCTTCATAGATATTTCCTTCTTTAAGTTTTCTTCTATGATTTTGTTGAATACATTTTCTGTGCCTTTGAGTTGGTATTCTTCTCCTACTTCTATCCCTTGTATTCTTAGGTTTAGCCTTTTCATGGTGTCTCAGATTTCCTGGACATTTTGTGTTATGACTTTTTTGGCTTTACTGTTTTCTTTGACTGATGAATCAATTTCCTCTATTACATCCTCCATGTCAGATATTCTCTCTTCCATCTCTTGTATTCTATTGGTTATGCTTGCATCTGTAGTTGCTATTTATTTACTCATATTTTCTATTTCCAGCATTCCCTCAGCTTTTGTCTTCTTCATTGCTTCTATTTCAATTTTCAGGTCTTGAACTGTTTCCTTCACCTGCTTAATTGCTTTTTCTTGGTTTTCTTAAGGGATTTATTGATTTCTTTCATTTTTTGTTTGTTTTTTCCTTGATTTTTCTAAGGGAATTTTTCATTTTTTAAAAAGCCTCTATCATTTTGTAGAAAATATTTTTAAGGTCTTTTTCTTCTGCTTCCTCTACATTGTGATGTTGTAGAACCACTAGGTTCTGGTGGTACCATATTGCTCTTTATGTTGTTGTATGTATTTTTGCATGAGTGTCTACCCATGTCTTCCTCCAATATGTGCAAGAGGTGCCTGTGTCTGAGTGAACTGCTCTTGGTCCAATCTTTGCTTGCTGTGTCTGTGTCTCAGGGGTCCACTCTGGGTCCAGTCATAGCTCTTGGTCTAATTGGAGCTGTCAGATTCTGTGTCTCAGAAATCTGCTCTTGGTCCAATCAGAGCTGTCAGATTCTGTATCTCAGGAAGCCACTGAGATTTGCAGGAGGATGTGAGGATTTGAGGTAGGGTGTGGGTCTTGTAGATTACGGGATCTGATGGGGAGTTTTGGTGGGGAAGCCTGCCCACAGGAGTCTTCCCTGCTGGTCAGCAACTCAGGCAGCAATAGGTGGGTGCTCCTGGGGACTGGTTGTGTCCCAGTACCTAGGTCTTAGAGCTAGTTATATATTTTCTCTACCCTGAAGTGATGCTGTGACTGTTGGTCAGGTCTTAGAAGAATCTACAAATTACAATGTTAGAGATGAGAAATATTTAAATATATGTTGCTACCCAGCTAAGAAAACAAGCATTTTTGAGAGTCCAAATAGAAGAAACCTAATCTTCTCTAGCAACAAAAGCCGTCTGAATCTATTACCCACAGAAAGCACCAGATCTCACTCATGAGTTATGAGAGTAACCATTCTGGCTGACTTTAACAAGTATCACTGAGACCTGTTTTAGGCCATAGCTCATGAGTCTGCAAAGCAACCACCCCAGTTTGGATACTCTAAGCTCTAACTGCAGTCTTGCAGAAAGGGATTTTGTTAGATGAAGCCACTGTCCATCTTTCTAAATGGCTTTCTAAAATGGCAACAAACCCGCATGTACTTTGGGGTGTTTGGGTGACCTCTTGAGACAGCCTTTGACCACTGATGCTGTAGAATGCATCATTTGACCTCTCTAGCTAGAGGAAAAAGCACCCTCTTCCTCATTGTACCACCTCTTCCTCTTGCACTACCCTGATCAATAAGGAATGAGGATTCTTCAGCAAAGAAGGGGGAAGCCTTTCTTTAGAGTTTAATTCAAAACTCATGTTTCTAATGACATATTCCCCAGCATTCGTTGATAAAGAAATCCACATTTCCTGAAAGGTTTACAAGATGCAGGTATTGTGTTAGATTCTTTCTGGCACTCAAGTTTAATCTTTCTTGCATTGTGGTGCAGTCATCAACAACATCTCCACTTGTGTAGAGGAAACTGAAGCTCAGAGAGAACTAGAGGTTACATATGAAGTGCATCTTCCAAAGCCTCATGCGTTAAAGGCTTGGTTCCCATATGTTGACATTATTAAGAGACAATGAATCCTGAGGTCATTAACTTCATCCATTCACTGGTGAGTTCATAGCTGAATGGACTATTAGAAGGAGGAACGTAACTGGAGGAAGTGGGTCATAGGGTATGCCATGGAAGAGTATTTCTTATCTCTGGGCTCTTCCTTCCCCTCTTTGCTTCCTGATAGCCATGAAGATAAGCACCTTTGCTCTACTGTACATTTATACTATGATATTCTAGCCTGTCATAGCCCATAAACAATGAGGCCCCGAGCTGAAACCATGAGTCAAAAAAACAAAACAAAACAAAAATCCTTCCTACAGTGGTAAGAAAATACTAATAGAGAGATTTAAGGTATTTGGATTTAAGACCAACACTGAGAAAATGGTATAGCTAGGAATAGGACTCTGTCTAGCATTTTATTTATTTTTTCTATTACACATGTCAAATTAATCTCACCATTATCTGTTCCCACAGACCTTACATTCATTTTCACTGTGTGGTTTATATGTAGCTTTCCCCAGAACCCCTGTACCTTAGTATAGTTAGGATTTCAGTGAATACCTTCAGTTTTCCCTTGTCCATTTGAATCACAGCCTTCAAAGTAGACTCTTTTGAAAAGTGTTCTCTGTGTCGGTTGCCTTTCCTTGCAGTTTCTGTAGGGCTACCTCATGGTACATAACAGTGACTCCCCAACATCCACTCGATTTTCTTTCCTAATTCATACCACTTTCTAAAAGCATAAAATGAACAACTTCATCACTTGTCCTTAGCAATGCATCAAGAGTCTGTACCTCATAACTGTAATTTTGCTACTGTTATTATTGTAATATTTGTAATATTATAATAAATTATAATGTTTGTAATAAGATAATGTAAATATTTCCAGAAATAAAATTCCGATGGTCTTAAGTGACCCCTGTGAAAGGTGGGGTCATGACCCACATGTTGAGAACCACTGCCTCAGTAGAAACAAACAAATAAAAAACCATTCACATTCTTTCAGGTGTGAAAATGTGATGGGTTGAAGAAGTGCAAACTTCGGGACACTGGGTGGCACTGTTTCTCTTCCAAGAGGACATCCATTCACAAGGACCATCCTTACACTGCTATGTCCTTAGCTTGTGCCCTGGTGAAATTAAATATGCCTGGTGGGACAAAGGTGACTCACTGACATAGGAGCATCTCCTTCTCTGTCCTGATGCAATGAATGATGTCCCTGTGGCCTTTTCCAGGAAGAGTTAATATACTTGGAACTATCAGTTGCTCTCAATATCAACTTCCATATCATAAAAATGTTGTTTTCATGATGACAATCTGATTTTTGAAGGTTAGGACCAATTTCATCATCCTTTTTCTTGTTACCTTCTCTGTCCTCCTTTTTTCCTTGTTGGTTTTTAGAATTTTGTTAAGGAGCCCTCCTGGTATTCTCTGGTACGTTTCTGGCTCTCTTCTATGGTCCTGATATCATGTAGGAATGTTTCCTCTACCTGAGTCCTTGAATTCTGTCCTGCAAAGAACATTCCTGGAAGTCAGCTATCAATCAGTACCAAAGATAGCAATGAATACCTATAGCTAGTGTAGAGGAAATCTGGACCAGCCAGTGCTGAATGCTTTAGACACTGTTGGGAGGAACAGGTGACTTCTTCACAGAGATGTGTGGAGCTGGACCATGCTGCAAAACCTGCATCCACTAAGAGTACACTATTTCTTCTGAGATCCCCTTTTCTTCCAAAATTGTTCCTTGAAACTTCTTTGTTTGTTTAACAGGCGAGCATAATGAGTCTCAAAGAGGTTGATAACCTAACCTAAGATTGTGAAATGAAGTAGAAAACTTCTACTGATCCTGAGTTTAGTGAGTTTTTTTCACCATCCTATCACTTATCATTTGCTCATCAAATATTTGTTGGGTGCCTGCTATATATGCTGCTGCCATGCTAAGCACCTAACTATCACAGTGAGCAAAATACTAGATCCCAGAGTGGGAAGGAGTTGTGCTTTAATGACAGGAGGGAAAGAAAGCAGATAGTGAGCAGTTACAGAAACATGTAACTTTGTCAAGTGATCATATCATTCTGGTGTGTATCTGTGTGCCCATATTTCCATTATGTATGTGTTGTCTGGGTGGGTGTCAAGAAGATTCACATTGGAAAGATAAACATTTATGTCCATAGGTTTCTTTATATCATGGTTCCTTTTGTTCAACAGCTCCCCACTCCTCTCCTTATTTTCTTCCTTCCAGAGAGCTGGAAGAACACTGTAGTTCTGGGGCAGCAGCCAGGTATTTTTTTTTTTCACAGCTCTATTGTATGCAGTGGAAATACAAAAGAGTGGGCAGTGTGGCCCTGCAGCAGGTTGCTTAGCTCAATGGCTCTTAGAAAAGAACTCTGACACCACTCATTAAAGCAGTGTCCCTGACGTGCATGCACTTTTCTCTGTCCCTCTTTCCTCCTTCTGCTTCTGAATCAAGCAGAAAAAAATTCTGAGAATTTCTGCTCGTGGGTTCTCATTAAGATTGTAGTATGTTTTGCTGGATATAGTCTCTCAGAAGTGACCAACTGAGGGAAGTGAGGCCAAGGGCATTTCTGGGAATGGAAATAGATACATTAGAACAAGTCAATACAGTTAACAGAAAAAAGGCTGGAGGCATCCAAGTGGTAGGAGAGAAAATGAGAGACATGGGGGCTGCAAAACTAGGAAGGTCCTACGGCAGGATCGGGCAACGATGGGGATGTTTGGTTGCTTTCAATGTGGGTGACGACCTGTTTGATAGATGGTTAATCCTGGGATGATCGTGGAGAGTAAGTTGGAAAAGGATAAGCAAAAAGGAAATGAAAGGATAGAGAGCACACATTGAAAACATTCAAGAATGGGATGGTCAGAATCGGTTCAGTGATTGGGTCAACAGAACATATTAAGGAATCAGTGTGTTCCAGAAACTGCTCGTGTCAACTCATGCAACCCTTCACACAATCCCATAAGGCAGCTATTACTGCAGTTTTCCCTTAGAGATGTGAAAACTGTTTGGAAGATGATAAATAAATGGCTTGAAAAGTCACAGCTAGCGAGGTGAGTCACTCCTCCTAGCTTGCTCATCCTGATTTCTTATAGAACCCAGGATTACCATTCCAGGGGTGGCCCCACCCACAATGGGCTGGGCATCCCAGAGCACAAATTAAGAAAATGTCTTATAGCCTTGCCTACAGCCCCATCTTATTAGAGGCATTTTCTCAACTGAGGTTCCATCTTCTCTGATGACTAGAATTGGTGTCAAGTTCATGTAAAACTAGCTAGCACACAGGGCAAAGAGAAATATAAAATGGACAGTTCAAGGAGAAAAAGAGAACCAAGAAATGCAATGTTGGAGCCAAATCCTGTGCTCAAGGAGACTAAGCTTAAAGAAAGGCCTGATGCTAAATGGAATAAAGAGAGTAGTGACCTCAGGGCAAGACAGCACCCAGCTAATCCTGCAACTTGTGAAAGGAAAATGCTGGAGTGATTTCTTCCACTTAAAAACCATCAACAGATCAGGATGCAGATCTGATCTAGGAGAAGGCCAGGTTCCAGTCCCAGCAAGTCAAACTTGGCAGCCTTGGCCATGTGATTCTGGATTTAGAGTCAAGAAGGACACAGGAAAGGGTTGGGGAATCTTCCTCTGAGGATGGTTAAGGAAAGTCACTGAGGCCTGTTCTGCACGGAGGCCCAGAGAGGTCATTGCATGAAACTGTAAAGGTGAAACCTGGATTGTGTTGGAGACTCCAATATATTGGAGATCCCAGAGCCATTAGATACCTGCCAAAGAGAGCCAAAGATAGGGTATGGAACCATCCCAAGAATGAAAAGTGTGTTGCAGTCAACAAAGCTGGAAGGAGGTGGAGTTTTGAAGAGTGCTTTGACATTAGACATAGAGATGCAGAGTCTGGGGATTGCCAAGCTGGTTTACAGTCTTGCTTTAGACCCTCACTATGTCCCCTTTCCTCCCTTTTTGGAATGGTAATGTATATCATGTACCATTGTATGTTGAAAATATATGGTCTTCTTTTTGATTTTGATTTTATAGGGGGATAAAAGTTATTGCCTTGAGTTTCAGAGGAGACTTTAGACTTTTAAACAGTGTTGAGGCTGAAAGACTATGGGGACTTCTGAAGTTAGACTGAATGTAATTTGCATTGTGATATGGCTCTAAACCTATGGAGGACAGGGAGTGGAATGTGGCAGTTTGAATAAGAATGGCTCCCATAGGCTCATATATTTGAATGCTTAGTCTCCAAGGAATGGTACTATTTGAGGAGGATTATTAGACTTAGAAGTGTGGCTTTGCTGGAGCAGAGTTGGCCTCATTGGAGGAAGTATGTTACTGAGGATGGGCTTTGAGATTTCAAAAGCCCACGTTAGGCCTAGTCTTTGTTTCTTCCTATTGCCTGCAGATCAAGATATGAGCTCTTAGCCCCATGCCTGCCTGTTTTCCACCATGCTTCCTGCCATGATGGTCATGAAGTAATCCTCTAAAACTGTAAGCCAGCCCCTGATTAAATGCTTTATTCTGTAAAAGTTACCTTGGTCTTGAGGTTTCTTCACAACAATAGAATAGGACTCAAGGTTTCACTCACAGGAAGTATGCTTTCTGTGTTTGTTTGCTCTGTTCAGACTTTGATTTCCACAAACATGTGTTCCAGTCCTCAGGTGGTCTGTGTGCCTCCGGAAGATAGAAACCATTCCAGTTACAATCATGTTGACAATACACCCCTTGGTAGTAACAATCATTTGGTTATACTCACTGACTTTCTTTCAAGAATTCAGATAGTACATTGTGGACTTGGCTTCCCTACTTTTTGGTATTGGAGGCCATGACTTGGGTGACTCAGCCGGCTGAGGGCTGACTCATCTGGAGGTGTCTTCATTCACAAGTGTGACTCAGTGGCTGTGTTGGGCTCAGACTGTCAACTGGTCATCTCTGTGGCCTTTTACTATACTGCTCAGCATAGAGGCTGAGTTCTAAAGGAAGCACCTAAGAGCAGGGAGAAAACCTGCATTTCCCTAGCCAAACCGAGAGCCAAGAAGCTGAACTCTGTCTCCTCTTATGAACCTTTCTGTGGCAGGAATAGTTTGTGAATCACAAAGAAGCCTTTCAGGGCAAAGTCCAATATATAAGCAACAGAAACTGAGAAACAGCTACTGATGGGCCACAAGGAAGTATCATATGTCATCATAGTAAGTGTTCATCCTTGAAAAGAACACATTTATAAGTCCAAGTAACAGAAAATGATCTGCTTAGCTCTGTACAATATGCTTGTGTGTGTGTGTGTGTGTGTGTGTGTGTGTGTGTGTGTGTATGTGTGTGTATAAGAACAACTTGCAAGAGTCAGTTCTTCTTTTGCCATGTGGGTCCTGAGGACTGAACTCAGGCTGCCAGATTTAGAGGAAAGCGTCTTTACCCACCGAGCCTTCTCATCACCTCTTTCATTTCCATCTTTAAGCCAGGTTTTCTTTGAATAGCTGAGTTTTGAGAGTTCTTGAGGTATTTCAGAGACTAGTCATTTTGTTAGGTATGTAGCTTGCAATTGTTTCTTCCCATTTGATGTGATCTCTTTCACTTTCTAGATTTTTTTTTTAAGCACAAAGATTTGATTTTGATGAAGTCTAATGCATCCAGTTTTTTTCCCTTATTAGCTAGGGTCATATCTAAAAGATTCATTGTCAGATATAAGGTTATAAAGCCTTACCCTTTTGTTTTCTCCTGAGAATCTCACACAGTGTCAGCTCTTATGTTTAGGTCTTTGATCCATATTCAGTTGGCTTTTTGTGAATGGAGGCTGGGCTGCCACTTCACTTTTGTGAATGTGGCCTTTACTTGTTGGAATTGCTTGCTGAAAAGACTCTTCACCATTCAGTTGTGCTGGCATCCTTGTCAAAGATTAACTGACTTGGAACGTAAGGCCTTGTTTCTGTATACTCTCACTTCTATCCTTTTGATTTGTACATTTATCCTTCACATGCCAATTGCTGTTCAAGAGACTAGGTCAAAGGAGGCTTTAAGGAAGAGGAGTACAGAGTGCAGCAGAGCAGAGTAGAAGGGGAACTACTGGAGGTGGAAGGCTACAATGGAGAAAGGGGCGGGGGAGGAGATGGGAGATGAGAATTGAGTGGTAGTCAAGGGGAGTTAACCAAAAGGAAATATTTTTGAGAACACCATATAGAAATCTATCACCTTTTAAACTAATAAAAACATTAAAGCAATTGTTTAAGACACATCTGAGGGCTGGAGAGATGGCTCAGAGCTTAAGTGCACTGACTGCTCTTCCAGAGGTCCTGAGTTCAATTCCCAGCAACCACATGGTGGCTCACAACCATCTGTAATGAGATCTGGTGCCCTCTTCTGGCCTGCAGGAATACATGCAGGCATACATGCTGTATACATAATAAACAAATAAATCTTTAAAAAAAAAAGACACATCTGAGTTCTGTGAATTCCTGTATTTGACATGACACTTTTCTCTTAAATCATCCTTTTCTTGTGACAGCTTTTAGCTGGTTGAATACGAATGAGGAAGAAAAGTAAGTCTTGGGCCAATCTAGCTTATTTTTGGAGATGGAGAAAGGTCACCAAACAAAACAACAAACAGCCTGGAGATCCAATGTGTCTGAATTTTAGTTTGGAAAACAAAGTATCAATAGGTAATTAGAAAGATGAAAAAAGGAAAACGTCAACCTCCACTGTTAAGAGTCTATGAGGTAGGTATTCATTGATAACTGATTGAGGATGGTAAAGGAATGTGTGTCCTTCCTTTCTAGTATAAAGTATCTTCCATTCTGGCCTCTTTTTAAAATAATTAGTGCAACTGAAATGAATTCATCTTTATGTGTTATGTCTCACACATAAATTGTCTTCAATAAAATGCAAGTCATTAGCTGGCTGAAACAGGGAAAAGGACAGTATGTGAGCCATGGTTGAGTTAATCATAAAGTCAACGTAGCAGATATCCACCCACCAGGTAAGATTCTAAGTTGGTTGACACTACTGGCGTAGAAAGGGTGGAGGTCAGGTGTATTGTGGAGGGTTGATGATTGCAGAGGAGACAGAGAAAATGGAAAGGTTATGACTCTTCAAGGGAAAGTTGACCTACTGATGGAGTTTTGTGTCTCACCCAACTGGCAAGGTCACAAAACCAAATAGCTGATTTTAATCACCAATGTGCAGGCCTCCCTTAACCCATCTCTAATAGAAAGACCTGGAAGTAGTTCTAGTGAGTGCAGAGTAAGTACTATGGTGCCCAGAAGTTTCAACCTTGCATGGAATAACTCTACTCTCACTTTTCTGATTGTTCTTCTCATCCTTTCCTGAATCTTAGAGATTAATCTAATAAGGAAGTGATACGCTGCTTGAATTAGAGTTCATTGTTGATTAAGAATGTCACATCTTAGGGATGGAGAGATGGCTCAGTGGTTAAGAATGACACATTTCATGGTTCTGTCCTCTACTTACTGGGTTTCATTCTCATCAGTTTCTTCTAGTTCTCAACTACATGCAATTCAGCCTTATGGTCTGCCTGAGTTCCTTCTCTGTCAGTCTCCATTTTACCTCTAAAATCCTGTGTTTAGTTATATACTATGCTAAGTATATTATTCTTAACTTATTTCAAAATTGCTCATTTTAAGCAGACGTCTTGTAATTTCTCTCTGGGTCCTTTCTAAAGTGAAGACAACTCAACTGACTTTAACTTACAGATATCATTTGTACAATAAGAACATATAAAGGTATTTTTTGAGATGTAACGCCTCTCCATAAACTTTGATTTATACTCTTCTATAACATCTAAAGCTTGGTTAAAAAAATTTGTGATATTTTTGATGTCTTAACAAAAAGATCAACTGCATAAATATGTCTAAGTAATAAAATGATAAACATAGACATGTAAATTAGCTCAAAAGTATGCAAAGTTTTATAAGACCCTGATGTAATAAATCAACATGACCTTGGTCATTTCCTATCATTTTCCCATGTAAATGTTAGGTGGGCCGTGCCATTTGGTAGACATTTATTTGCTCATGGATGATGAAAAGTTATATTTTTTTCTCCTAAATTTAATTTGATTCTACTGTAGTGATGGACAATGAGGAATAGTGTGTGAAAATGAGTTTTGATTGCTAGGTATAATCTAATATTGAGTTATCTGGAGAATTTTGCTAGCATTCTTAAAAGGTATAGACTGTGAGAGAACACACTAAGGATTATTTCTCAGAGTTTAGTATAGTGGTATTCTATTTGTACTGAAATGTGATTTTGTTTGTATGTTAATAAATAAAGTTGCCTAGGGGTCAGAGCTATTAGCAAGCCATAGCGGAAAGCCACGCCTTTAATCCCAGCACTTGGTAAGGGGCGGTGGTGGTCCACACCTTTAATCCCAGCACTTGGTAAGCAGAACTAGGTAGATCTCTGTGTGTTCAAGGATACAGCCAACATTGGAGACACACGCCCTTAATCTCAATACCAACTATAGAAGACTTGGACAGTGACAGACGACAGTGACGAGGCAGTCACGTAGTTGGGTTTACAACCAATGAGAAGGCAGAACAGAACTCCTATTTAAAAACGAACGCACAGGAAGTAGTTCCTTTTCGGAGAAGTCTCTTGGCGGGAGAAGCTAGCTGGCAGAAAAGCGGGTAAGATTCTTAGCTCTGACCTCTTTGGGCTTTCATCCTTACATTGGCTTTGAGTTTATTATTTAATAAGGCGGTTGGTTACATCTACAGTTTAGTTCTTATCAGTAAGACTCAGACCGCTGCTATATAGAAAGTACTATACTCCCTCTGATTCTGTGTAGTGGCCTTCAAGGTTCTTAAAAACGTTTAGCTCTCTCATACTTATATATCTAGGTCTAGAGGTTCAGATGCTTGTCATCTGTGTTTCTTAATATGCAAAATAGCATATCCTCTTTGAAGTTATCATAAGGAAATGGCCTCATTATAAGGAAATTCAACATAAAGATACTATGGGGCAATGGCTCTATATCTACTAATCAAAACCTCCTTGCCTTTCCTTCTTCATTAGTTTGTCTGAAATAATGTCAGATATTAACTCTAAATTGTCTCATTTTCCTGTAGAGCATATAGAATGCCTTTATCTCCAAGTTCTCCTAATATTTACTTTAAGGTTTGTGACAAAGTTCTTGATGTAATAAATACATGCATGAGTTATACATGCCATTCCTAAGCAAGTACCCAGATTTCCCATGGAACTTTCTGTGTTCCCCTTTTCTCTTCTACAGAATTTCCAAGACTGATAGCTGAAACCCATTATTTTACACACTTAAAAATTAAAAAGGAGGAAAATAGCCTAGATGGATCCTGGATACATGAATGACTATGTGGAACAGAATTCTGTCTACAGTGCTGGATGCTGAGGTCTACATGCAAAGCAATTACGGGTGGTACAAATCCATTGAATTGGTCTCTGTTTTGGTGTTTAATCAATTCTAATATATTTGGTGTTGCTACCTCCTTGTGTTTGTATTATTAGAGGAACCAATAAAACACAGTGTGATTAATAAGTGGCCTGATGATGCTTTGAGGGATAGACTTTAATCTTAAACACATGAAGAAGCTGACCAAACATGAAAACCATTGAAGTCATCCTGGGCCAGACTGACATCAGAAAGCCACCACACTTACGTTCCTTTCCTGGCAGTATTCTGGGGCACAAATGTGGAACTATCAATGACCTACAGCAATGATAAATAAAAGACCTTGAAGGTGAGTCATCAAGTCCCAAAGAATCTACCAAAGAAGGTATCTCTGTTGGACACTTAGCTTTTCTTTGTACAAGTGTTTTCCTAATTGAAAGGAATACATTGTCTTTTGTCTAAGTGACAGGTAGTTAGGGTTATTGAGCTTTCTTTTGGAAAAATCCCTTGGAGACCAATGCAAATCTTCATGGTCTGAAAGTGGAAAACAATCTAAATAGAAACTCTCTTATTATAACCTGAAGGAAAATGGCAACCACTGCCAGGGAACTTCTTGGCATCTTTTGTGTGTGAGTGTACTAAGTTATAAGACATCCGTTTTTCTCCTAATTCCTCTATGTCATGCTTTTTGATTAGCTCCACAGACATTATTAAAGCCTTTCCATGTTTGAAGAAGCTTTTGAGACCACTTCAGAGAGCCAGGGGCTTTAAATGTGTGCAACTATAGTGTTTTGCTCATAATTGTATTAAATTCCCTTAGCCCTGATTTCAGTTATTTGCCCCCATGTCTTTCTGTCCTCACAATAATCTTCTTCTCCCAACAATGGAGACCAGTTATTAGGTTACCTGCTAGCATACACACTAAACATTCAAAAACGTCTAGGAATTATCCTCTTTGTTGAAAGAGAAACTCTCATTGAGGAAAATCAGAAACAAAGTCGAAATGTATTGTGTTTCAATTTTCTGTCATTCTGTCACCGAAGGATAACAGTCTAGTTTGATGCTATTGATTTTGTTCAAAGCCCTGCTGTTTTTTCACCCAAAACCCTGTGCTCTCATGGCTGCTTAGGAATTGATTTCTGGAGAGGTATTCAGGTTGGTTGTTTGTTTCCCAGTATGATACGGTGAGGGAGCCGTAAGATGACATGCTATCATTTCTCTTCTTTGATAAGAATGGACTGTACACTGCCCCTGTCATGTGTTTTGACCACCTCCTCCAAGCTTCCAAGTGAATCATTTCAAATTATCACTCATGATTGTAATATCCCAATTTGGCCTTGAATAATGTCAACCTTGCTTATTAAAAATATGTTCCACTTAAGATATGAGCAAGATTTCCCCTGATTATATACACGTAACAGTTAAACATGGAGTTTTCTTAACTCATTGTAGCTTTGGTTACCCACACAAGATTGTACCTGTCACCATCTCACCATGCCTGCACAAACAGCTCCTGAGGCTACACCTCCCATTGTGGCATGGTGGTTAATGGGTGCTGAGGGAGGAAGAGTAATTTCCTTTAAGAGTGTACTAATAGGATGTTTGTGTTTCAGTAAATGAAACCCCCATTCATATTCATGCAAGCAATGGCAAACTCAGTGGGAGAAAAACTGAGTTTTAAAAATATTAATAAAATTGTATATTTTTGCTTCTTCCCCATTAACTATTATGAAACTCCCATCTGATTCAAGTTTATCCCCATACAGCATTCCTGGGAGACACTGAGACTGACTTTGGTATACAAGAACAAACCATCTGTGATCTACCACTCTCTTGCTTCTCTGTTCAGTGTCCTTTTGTTGGTGGTCATGAAACTACAATAAGCTGTCTTAGATCCCTGACCCTGAGACTCTGTTAGCACTCACCAAGATTGTACCTGCTACCACTTCTTCACCTGAGAGAGAGGCTAGTTCAGTTAGCTCCCTAGGTGACTGAATCAGTTCTATGCTCTGGGCTAATTTAAGAAGGGAAATTGCCTTTCCCTCTGCCTCAGGAACTCCATTCTCTGCCATAATTTCCTAAAACAACTCTTTCAGTTTTTTTTCCCAATCCATTTCCCTAGGAATAGGCAACAGAGTCATTATTAGGCTAGGAGTAAGCCTAGTAGAAGATACTGGACACTATTCAGAATGACCCAGTGCATCTATACAAAACACCATGTCCAAACTCCTTAGCTCAGAGTGACATTTTCTCTAAGAAATTCCTAGTTAACCATAAGATGATGTCCAAGTTCAGTGATGAGAACAAAGAGATTCCTTCCCCTCCCCCTGGCAAGGAGGCCACAGGAAGATGTGGAAGGAAGGGAGAACATTATTTTCTAAGATTCTGAAACATGATGACTGTGGTGTCTTTAGAGGAGCTTCAAATAGCTGGGACTTCTGGGATCTAAAATAAAGGACTAGAGAAGGTAACTGGAAGTTGTATCTATTTGTGGCTACTAAGGCTTATGACCATATATTTATGTTTAGATTATTTTCTGTCTCCAGACCACCTTTAGATCTAGACTCATGGTCACAGAGTTTAGTTCAAGAAACAGAATAGTTGGCAAAAGACAAACCAAACCAAACCAAACCAAACCATATACACAAGGATATAGTATTGTTGTCCCAGAACTGGTTAACTGATTGCCATTGTAATCTTAAAAATTTCTGAGATAAATCTACCATAACAAATGATTACTGGGGCTGGAGAGATGGCTCAGCCTTTAAAAGCATTTGCTGCTCTTGCTGAGGGTCTGGGTTTGGTTCCCAGCACTCATGCTGGGTGCTTTACAACTGTC
The DNA here is from genome assembly GCA_902168325.1 of Peromyscus nudipes. NCBI lineage: Eukaryota > Metazoa > Chordata > Mammalia > Rodentia > Cricetidae > Peromyscus > Peromyscus nudipes. The sequence continues at coordinate 29,668 of CABHPH010159913.1, read as the reverse complement.
CAGATCTCTAGTTACAATATATCCAATGCCCTCTCTGGCTTCCCTGAAACTTGCACACATGTGGTACACATATAGAGGAGCAGGTACACACAACACATACATAAAAATAAATATTTTTTTTCAGAATTAAAGAAATGATTCTATAGATACAAGTCTTTTCTACCATTTAATGAGCTTCCTCATTGTTCTAAAAGAAAATGGTATCACGTTCTTAAATTAACCAAGGAATGTTTGTCCAGCAGTTATTTTGTAGGACAGCCACCCACTTGGCAGAAATGATACAAGAGACATAGATGAAGGTATCTGCAAGATAACATTGAGGACATTAGTGTCAAGGAGCATAAGTGTATATATTTTGCTATCAGCACTGGACTTTATATCTATATTCATGCTTTATAATGACTCAGGCTGTAACTGCTGGAACAGGTTACTGTAACAAGGCATCAACAGATACAAGTAGGGATGTGTCTTTGCCATATACTTAGTTCTTAGGCTGTAAGAATTTTTTAATTAAAAACAATATAGCTTCCAGGGGTTGAAGAGATGGCTCATTGGATAAAATCATGCAAGCATGATAATCTGACTTTGGATCTCTGCAACCATATAAAAAGCTGGGTGTGATGAAATGTGCTTGTAGTATGTGTGATGTGGAGGGCTTTTGGCCAGCTTGTCTAGCCAATTGATTTGTTCCAGGCTCAGTGAGAAACTGTCTCAAAAAATAAAGCTGAGAATGATAGCCTTCTGGCTCCTACCTAAACGCATGTACACACACACACACACACACACACACACACACGCACACACACACACTTAATATAGGTTATTTAATTATAAGGTTGTTTAATTTTTCTAATTTTTTGTTTGTTAATTTTATATGTGCATATATGTTTTGAACAATTTCACATTCTCTCTCTTCCAGTTCTTCTTCTGCCTTCTTCACCCACTTCCCTTTCCAATTTAATGTACTCTTTAAAAAATGCTGAGTCCACTTAGTGATGCTTATATGTACATGGAAGTAGGGCCATCTACTGAAGCAAGGTTAGCCTCTCAAGAGTCACATTTCTGAAGAAAACTAATGCTGCCACCCATAGAAAACATTAGTGGTCAATAGCTCCTTAGATAGAGATGGGATTTCATGATCCCTCTTATATTTATGTTAGGATTTTGGTGTGATTGTTCTTGTACAGGTCTTGAGTATACAGGCACAGTTACTATGAGTTCCTGTGTACAGTGGCACTTCTATACCCTGCAAATACTATTTTGTTGCAGACGTTCATTACGTTAGACTTTCACAGTCTCCACCCACTCCTTGCTTCACAATGGTTCTTGAGTCTTGAGAGAAAGAAACAAGATGAAGACATACTGTTTAGAGCTGAGCACTTCACAGTATTATTCTCTGCAAGATGCTCTGTTGTAGATTTCTGTATTAATAGCCATCTACTGAAAAAGGAAGCTCCTCTGATGGGGGTTGAGAGAAGCACTAATCTCTGGGTAAAAGATAAGAACATAAGGAATTTAATACTATGTCCGTTTAGCAGAATAATAGCATTAGGTTTTCCCCTGGGGCTTATGGCCAATGTTCTTGGCCACATTAACAGTGCTAGACACGTGTTCTATCTTGTGGAGTGGTTTTAAATTTAATAAGAAAATGACTGGTTACTCTCATAACATTGTGCCACTCTTGTACACCAGTGGACTCATCTTGCCAGTCCAGTCATTGTTATAATGCACAGGGTGCACAGCTGGGTAACATTGTTGATTGTTTTCCTCTCTTGGTATGATATATATATAACCTCCTATCACCATAAAAGCTAGCCAGCAGGAATGAAGCTTCCAGAATGGTACCATCTTGATTTCTCCATGATCTCTACTGAGGTGTGTGGGTTCTTGAGCAATAGGATTTTACCACCAAGTTCAACAGCAATGACAAGTCCTTATCATGCTGGCAGGGTAGAAAATATAGAAAGTGATATCTAACATTAAAAACTTTGAAAATATTATATGGGAACCTATTACTGTAGAAGCATCCTAAAATATACATGTGGATTTTAAATGTAATTACCCCATAATGGGGACAGTTCCTCTCCCAGATACCATATGCTATCAAATAAAAAGCCAACCCATATCAGGTATGGGTTACTTCTTTTAGAATTGTTGGTCAATAGAGTCCCATAGGACATACACACATGCCCCCCCACACACACACAAAAGAAAAACATTACAGGTGTTAGATATCACTTTCTATATTTTCTACCCTGCCCTCCAATTCCTAACCACATTTAATCCTTTTTGTTTTATTATTTCCTTTCTCCCTTCACACCACATGATTTATATTTCTCTATTGCCTTGAAATCCAGCCCCATGGTCCCATTCTAGTGTCCTGACTTACTGAAATTATGAAATTTGTAGGCAACTGTATGGAGCTGGAAACAATTTTTCTGACTGCAGTAACCCAGATCCAAAAAGACAAATGCAGCATGTGTTTGTTCATATGTGGATGCCGACTTTGAATCTTAAGAGATGTGTATTTTAATTGCAGTGCCCTTGAAAGTCAGGAAACTAATAAGGGACCATGGAGGAGAAGTTGAGGGAAGGGAGATAGAATGCAGACAGTAGGAAGGAGCTACAGAGCCACAAGAAAACTTGGTTTCTTTCCCATTGTCTGTCTTAAAAAACATTGCAGTTTATTCAGAGACAAAGATTATATATGTATTCATTCAATGAATGACCAGGATGGGGGATCGAATGAAGAACAAAGTTTTTGTAATTGAGATACAATGTAGGGGAGACAGAAAGGTAAAACAGGCAATAAGACATGACAGTAAAGACGAATCAGGTACTTAGCTTTCCTAAAGAGCTTTGTTCCTCATACAACACTTTTCAGATGCAGAATGGTGTTTAATTTTTAACAACTCTCAATGAGGCACTACCCTGGTTCTCTTTAAAATGAAGATACAGATCAGAGAAGTCAATGGTTTTCTATGGTTGAACCAGTGGGTGATATGCTCTATATTAACCACATGACCCTGCACATGTAGCTGTCCCATTCTTGTCCTAGCCTTTGCTGTCTCAAGAGAGCAGCATTTGGAACATATCAGGAAGTTTAAGTAAGGCAGTCATGTCAGGAGCTAGGAGAAATAGAAAAGATGGAATCCGAAAAGTTGTATTTTGCACTGGAGATCTGTGATCGCTCAGCTTTTAAGTTTCTCATGGGCTGTGTTTCCTTATTCATAAAAAGGGAGCGATAATTTCTTCACAGAGTGATTGTGGGGAGAAAATGAACGGATATTTGACAAAGCATGTAGTTTCTTGACTGGTAATAAGAATGGGCTTCTCCACCAAAATTTACAAATATCCATTACAAAAAATGGAAAAGAAGTCAAGTTTTCTTGTGGAGGTAGAGCCAATATGTATTAACTCTCAGTGTATTGTTTAGCTGGAAGAAAAGGAAATTTTGCTTTATACTTCTGGCCAAAAGAAGTATATGAGGTTTTAAGTGAGTTCCTCTCCATTTCCATTACTCTTGTATTTCCTTGGTGGAATATCAATAGTATTACAATGTTGATGTCTCACATCCATCTGATACACCTGATGTTTCCTGAGAACATTCATGGTGAGTCAAGTGTCATAGAATGCTAAGTGGATTGGTGGCTAAAATCAAAATCTAAGAACAAAGGAAAGTATAAGGAGAGGTCAGCACTTAGGAGCCAATAGACAGTGGGCCTAGACATCTCTCCCAGACTTATTAAGTTGTAGCTCAAGATGGGGGTCCTCTTCAGCCATTGTCCTTGCCATTCTCAAGATCTTCCAAACATATAAACATGGTGATGAGATAAAGAGTTCTTGGTGCTGCCAATCATATTAAAGATGAAGTGAATGTTACCTCCATATTAATGAAGTGTGTGTGTGTGTGTGTGTGTGTGTGTGTGTGTGTGTGTGTGTTGGAGTGTTTACTCTCCACTGTTCCTGCCAGAAATCCAGGTTGTAGAGGGTCTGAGAAAACTCACAGAAGCAGAGGTGGTTAAAAGAAAATAAGAATATATTCTGGTTAGATTCTGCTTAGGGACTCTGCCAGTTGATTTAATGATCTGAGCCCAACTGGGCAGGTGACATTTCCAGAAAAGAATGTCTGGGTAGAGGGTAGGTGGTGGGATGGCCTTATATTCTCACTGTTTGGCTTCAATAAGTGTGTGGGACTCCTCTGCAGCACAATCAGGCTTTAGCAGTGAGACGGGAAGCACATGCTACTGTGGCTTTGAGCTGTGCCTTTGGTGGAGCACACCGAGGACAAACCAGTGATGGGAGGAAGTGAAGCTTATCTGTGCTTGTGCCTAGCCTTGTTAGGACAGCTCAATAGACTAAATCAATGAAATCATAGCAGAGGCATTGAATAGTGAGAAGGAGTCTCAAAACTTAGGCAGAATTTTAAAGCTCATTTCAAGACAGCAGTAACTCATTTATTAGACTTTTGACTTTTGTATTTTATAAATTATTTCTAATTTTCACAACATCTCATTTTGCTCTGTCATTTGCATCTTTTCAGTTGAGGAAAAATGAGCAGAGGAGTATTAAGAAATTTGACAGTATTATAATGAAAGGGCCAAGCTAGGTTCTAAATCCTGGTCAATGGTGTTTGAACTTGAAGCTTCTGTTCTTTCTGTAACCTTCTCATGGATGTTGTGAAGTTGTGAAGTATTTTTTGAGAGTATATTTTTCTTCATATTTATGAAGAAAATCAGGATAATAAGCAATAAAAGGGGATACAGTGAGATCTCTGTTCTGAAAACCCACCAGGCTGATGTACCAGAATACTTCATCTCTTCTGCTTGCCCAATTATGTTAACAATTGATTTCATTTAATATTGAATTGGATGATCAGTAGAGCCTCACTGACTACAGAGTCAGTGATTCATTGACAGGCTGGGCTATCATTTGAGGAGAACAGTTCTTTTATTTTCCAGAGGCTTACGGAAGAGATTGTACAGCATTTTTTCCCTGGGTTTTCTCATGTTCCTGCTCTAACCCCTAAACTTGATGCTTCTGAACACTTCAAGAAAGTATGCTACCATATGAGCTGATTTATTTAAACAGCAATTGTGCAAACCCCTCACCATGCAAATGATGAGTCTCTACTAGGCAACTTTAGGTTACACAAATCTTTCAGAAATTTTATTGATTTTGAAATTGAATCTTCATTTTTTTTGGTTCATGCAAATGAAAACAAGCAATGATGTGTAATTTTTCTTCTGGTTTTAATCTTCACTAAGTGTTGAAGAGAAAAGAAAAATGTTTTCTGAGAGTAATAAGCTTTCTCAGGGCTCTTGCTAAGGGTGTTATTTTTCTATTGTTTTAGATAAAAAAATGTAATTCTTCTTAATGTAACTTTCTTTTTTTATTAAATTTTTTCATTTATTTCACATACCAACCACCATACCCTACTTCCACCCCCATTCACTTCTCTATTGGTGAAATTATTAAGGCCACTCCACGTAGTTAAAAGGAAGATTTATTTAGTGGGTAACTTACAAATGAAGGGATAGGTAGGTGGCGGGTTCTGGAAAAGACACAGCGCAGTCCCGCGGTGTTCTCTGGAGAACTCCCCTTGGTCTACCTCTGGCTCTCTTGAGCACCGCACATCCTGATCTCAGGTCTTCAGGCCCTCCCTTGGCCCTGCCTTGTAGGAGTGATGGTTACCGAAGCCTCAATGGGGGTTGGAACTTCCAGACCAAAGCTGGAATGGCTACCCACTACACTTCTCCTCCGTTCAGAAAGGGGCAGGCCTCCCATAGGAGTTAACAAACCATGGCATATTGAGTTGAGGCAGGATCAAGCTCCTCCCTCCTGCATCAAGGCTGAGTGAGGCATCATAGCATGGGGAATAGGTTCCCCAAAGCCAGTTCATACACCAGGGACAAGTCCTGATTCCATTGCTAGTGGCTCCACAAACAGACCAAGCTACACAACTGTCACCCACATGCAGAGGGCCTAGGTTGGTCCCATGCAGGCTCCCTAGCTGTCTGTCCAGAGTCTGTGAGCTCCTGTAACTTTCAAATTGTTAGTTCCAAAGCAAAACTGTTGAGCCATTACTGTACTTGGGGAACCTCATGGACACCATGTGGTATCAAGGCCCATGTTCTTGACCTGTGTGTGAGCATAGATTCTTCCAACATTGGTGGTGCTACCATTTCCTTATGCCTGAATTCCAGACCCCATGGTCATGGAAACCACTACTTGGGGCTTGGACTTAGAGTGACTGTCCACCTGTTTAGGCAGAGTGACACTCTAAATGACTTGAAATTGGAAAAGATGGTTCAGGTCTCCCAAGCAATCAGTTGAGGGTTATAAAGATTAAAACAATGGAAATGTTCTCATAGATGTTGAAGGCACTGGGGCAAGATCTGTTCAGGTAAAATGGACTGCACTCACAGAGCCACAGAGATGTGGAATGGTACCTTGTGTCTGGAGAAGCACTATGTCCATGTGGCAGACAGCATAGCAAAATGTATATGTTCTGTTTCTAGTAATAGTGAGTGTATTAACTTTCCAAGTTAATTATCCTGTTATTGAGTAACTCAAATGGCTACAAAAACCATTGTAGTTTTTGGTGCAAGAGGAAAGTGTGCCATCTGGTAATTGTTTTTCCTTCTTCACCCTGATATTCTTCTCTGGAGGTACTAAGATAAGAATGAAACCTTTTTCTATATGATAGTTTTTCCAAGATTTAAGATGCTTTCATGTCTCCCTGAATTCTTCAGTTTTCTTTTTTTTTGAGTGTTCATTTTGATGCTTTTCAATGTGATGTATTAGTTATTTTTCTCATTTATGTGACAAAATATCTGCCTATAATCAACTTCAGTGAGGATGGCCTTATTGTGGCTCACAGTTTGAGAGGATACAATCCACTGTGGAGAAGCATGTGGGGAGTGGTTCACAGAGGAAGCAGTGGGTGTTTTTTCACATCTGTGGGGATCAAGAAGCAGAAAGCTGTTAGAATCAGAGTTGAACTATAATCCTCAACCCTGACCCCCATTCTGTGACCCACTTCCTCCATTTGGGCCTCCTCTCCTAAGGGTTAGACAACCTCTCCAAATAGAATCACTAGCTGTAACAAGCATATAGTATTAAAAATATATTTTGTGAATGAATGTGCAGATCAATTCAGAGGCAGTCAAAAGTATTCCATACTCTTCAAAAATTATGAAGGATGACTTATTGTCCTTATTAGTCACCATTTATTAAGTACCAACCTTTTGTTGAATAACTTTTTACAAATATGTAAGCTGACCTTATTTGCATAAAATTCTGTGATTAGTCAATTTTATTATTGCCTCTAGTTTGGGGCTGAGGATGATGAGGTCTATAGATGCAATGTATTCTGCTCAGTTGTATAACTATAAGTGGCAGAGTCAGGGCTGGAACGTACTCATTTAAAACATGAATGCATGAGCTACACTCCTTTCAGCATGTCTTATGTTCTTGTCTGCCTCTGTTGCCAACACTGAGAAGGTGGGCAGCTCACCCCCATTCACACTAGCGAGTCATTCTCTTGCTCAGCTTAGCACTACTTGTCTAATTTCAGAGCTTCTGACTCCTCATGCTCTTCCAAGGAGAATATGTTTAAGAACTGATTTGGACAGTATTTTTTTTTTCTGATAGGAAATACTCTAATTCTGTGTTTTCTTTATGAGCTTCTCATCTCCTCTATTATTTCACTCAGATCAATGTCCAAAGAACACATTTAAAAAACAGAGGCCGTATGGCTGCTCACTAACAAACGTTAAAGGTTGACACATGTGCAGCAGTAGCTGGAGTGTGGATCACCTTCATTTGTTGATTTTTTTTTTTGCATACTTCATCTTTGGTCCTATCAGGACAGGTGGGTGGAGACCATGCACATACAAGTCACTTTGAATTCAGGTAGGAGATTTGAGATCTAGTTCATGAATGGTCATCACTCATCTTTTGCCTTGTGAAGGTTGCACACCATTTGTATCAAGAAGTCAAGCCCTCAGATGATGCAATCACAGTCACCATTCATTGCCTGCTTTATGTATGATATACACACTGTTAAGCTCTTTATATATTTTTTATTTAATTTTTTTTCATTTTACATACTAACCACAGTTCCCCTCCCTCCCCTTCTCCTGATCCCCTCCTCACCGCCCCCCCCAACCCCACTCCCCATCCACTCCTCATAGGGGGTAAGGCCTCCCTTGGGGAGTCAACACAGGCTGGCATACCAAGTTGGGGCAGGACCAATCCCTTCCCCTCCTGCATCAAAGCTGAGCAAAGCATCGCACTGTAGGGAATGGGCTCTAAAAAGCTAGTTCATATACCAGAGATAAGTTCTGGTCCCACTGCTAGGGGCCCCACAAACATATCAAGCCACACAACTGTCACCCACACTCAGAGTACCTAGTTCAGTCCCATGTAGGCTCTCTAGCTATCAGTCCAGAGTCCGTGAAGCTCCTTATGTTTATTCCCCATAGTAAGTTCATGATGTGACTATTATTATTATTAATTGAATTCTATAGAAGTAGAATAAATTAGAGGTACCAAATAGCTCATCCGAAGTCATCCAGATGGCTACCTGGATGGAAGGAGCCTAAGTCAAAAGCTGTGTCATGGGATAGTGTAATTTTGGAGAGGGATTTGACAGGGATTTGACTTTGGCCTCCATGTTAAGTTCTCACCCAGAAAATACCAATTATACAATAATACTTCTCATTAAAAGAGAAAATATATATACTAGTCCTTTAAAACATTTCTTTTTATTTTATGTGTATACATGTTTTGCCTGCATCTATGTCTGTGCACCATATGCATACCTGGTGGCTGTGAGGCCAGATGAAGGTATCAGACGCCCAGGAACTAGAGTTAGAGATAGGTGTGAGCCACTATGTGGATGCTGGGAACTAAGTCTGGGTCCTCTGCAAGAGAAAATTAAGTGCTCCTAACCATCTCTTCCGTTTCTGTAGGGAGTATTCCCAAGGACAACATTGTACCCAAGCTTGGCAGTAACTAACACAGTTACAATGTTCAACAACAACTGATCTTTCTGTTGTGCATCAGAAATCTTATGGCAGATTTACAGACTAAAAGAGATCCTGAAAAGATAGTGTTACATAAACCTTTAAGGAATCATGGATACCTTTATACTTGCGGATATCCAAGGATTAATAAATCTAAGGTTAATATTTCCTGTAGAGGACCTGTTCTCCTAGATGGAATATTTTCGGGAAGATGACACTTGAAACATTTCATTTTTTCTGTACAGAAAAACAAAAACACAAAACAGAAAGCAAAACACTGTCTGCAGTAATACCTCTCCCTTCAGCCAGCAGCACCGACTGCATTGCCTGGGGGCAGCAGTCTCCTTTGCTGCCAGGAGCTCAGTGGAATTCTTCTGTTACTGGAGGGCTTACATGTTCATCATCCAGTCCTGCATTTTCTGCCTCAGTTCTTTCAGAATAATTATCTTTATGTGTAGTTTCTAGTCCACAAAATAATGCATTCAGCCTGTCAATGTAGAGCAAGTGGGATGTACTTTCCTGCCAAGATCTGCTGCATAGATTTTTATTTCCTGTCTGTGCAAAAACTAAGAATGACATGAACTTTTCTGTAAACAAGAAAGTCTACTTTTAGAGGTATGTGTGTGTGTGTGTGGGGGGGGGGGGAAGTAATACAGCTTCAGAACAAAACTTTGGTATCTAGTATGGCTTAGTGATGGCAAAATAATGAATTCATTGTAATGGGCAAAACTAACTGTCTGTAATTATATTTTAATGACCCATTTATTGAGCTATGTCGTATTAAGTACACTTAATATGTCTACATCATGTATTGGCAGCTTAGCCTTAAAAAGTAAATACAGGTCACAGTTGATATGATGTTTACACTCTAGCATATATCAATTAAATGTTATGGTATTAGTAGACTCTCCCTTGCTAGACATGGTAGTCCATACCTATAGTTCTAGTTCTTTGGAGGCTAAGACAGGAAGATTATCCATGGGTCACAAAATGAACTCCATGCTAGTCTGGGCTATACAGTGAGTGAGACCTTGTTTAAAAAACACTTAAATACATACATACATACATACATACATACATACATACATACATATATACGTACATACATTCCAAGTTTTCTTAGCAAAGCAGAAACAGAATCCTATCATTATGTGACTTTTTAAAAATTCATTTACTAATTTAAGTAATCATTAATTAAGCCACAAATGTTTCTTTGCAACCTACTCTGTTTATGTTTGAAACTGTGCTAAATGTATGGATTGCAGGGTATAAACCAAATGTTTCTATACCTTGTTGTCACTGACATTTGAGCTAGATAATTTTTCATTATAAATATTTATTCTCTAAAAAGCTATCAATGGTCTTACAGAATGTTAGCCTCTACAAGCTACAGATGAAACCTACCAGGGAAGCTGTATCCTATCCACTGGTGCAATAGTGGCAATACTTTATGGGGGTAACCAACTGCTCTTTTGATTGGATTTGAGGCTCTTCCACAGGTTCAAGCCTGGTACTATAAACATGGTCAACACTCATGACCGAAGAAACCATAGACCCTAGGGAGAATCTATTGATGTTTTTTGCTAAATGGTCATGCTGTCAAATTACCTTCTAAATATCTATGTTTATGTTCATAGATTTGTGCTGATCTCAACCTTAGGAAAGATGCTTCTTAGTGAAGTGAGTAATGGTTAGTGCAGAGACTTATACCAGTTAAAAGTGTTATGAACAAGTTGAGTTCAGCTCTGAGCCACAGATGCAACATTTATTTGACCACTGTCTCCAAGGTTGAGGAAGCATTGCAGAAGAGGGGTGGAAATAATGAAATTGCCAGACAATGAGGAGGAGTGATTTCAAATGGTATAATGATATGGGAGCTATACATATGGACTTACATAAATTGGCCATTTGCACAAGACCAGCATAAGACCAAGTCAGCTAAAGATTCCAACATGGATCAAGGAGAGGCTCTTAAAGATTTCCTAACTAAAGAGCCATTGGCAGTTGTTTGCTGCTAGAGGAGGGAGATAGTTTTCTTGAGTAGTGTAGCCCATGGTAGGCTACCCATGTTCCAGTTGATGGCTCTACATGCATGAGCATTTTGAGAACACTAATTAGACTTAATAGATTATTTTAAAAAAAGATGACTTAAAGTGGGAAGGGAGTTATCTATCTTGGGGAAAAGGACAGGAGGAACTGGAAGGAGGGAATAGAAGGCTAGTTATGATTAAGATACATTGCATATGCCTATGGAAATTTCAAAGGGTAAAACAAACAAACAAACAAACAGACAGACAGACAGACAAACAGATAGGTTCTGTGAGTTGAAGAGTGTTTGTCAGGGCTCCTGGTATTTACTTAGTGCAATGAAACCTTCAGTTGTGCCCACCCAAAATATTCCCAGAGAGGAATAGGACTGGATGTCCTCTTAGTGGGAGGAGTGAAATACTCTCAATTAAGAATCACTGACATGACCTTTACCAGGAAAGCAGGTGGTTAACTGCAGATTTTCACCCCTCCTTCAGATCCTCCAAGTGGAATTCCCCAGTCTCATCCCCAGCTCTGTAGCAGCCCACCTGTTACAGCCTCCTCTCCCTCTCTGCTCCCATCTCCAGTAGACTACACAGATATTCCCCTCTAAAGTTCCCTCCCCCAACTAGTTGATTTATCTTAGCCCCCAACTCCAGCAGGCAGTCCTTGGGAACTCACAGGCCACAATGGCCAGGGAAGTAGGCAGGTTATCTGCAGATCTTCACTCCTGCCTCAGCTCCCCAGATCTAATCCCCCAGTCTTATCCCAAGCTCTGAAGCAGACCACGTGCTACAACCTCCCTTCACCCTACCCCCATCTCCAGTGGATCCCACAATTTTTCCTTTCCTAATCTACCTCCACCCACTCATTGCCTTATCCCAGCCCCAGCTCAGACAGATACTTCCTGGGAACCCACAGACCATTCTGACCAGGAAAGTAAGTAGGCTAACTGCAGATCTTCACCTCTCCCTCCAGCCTTCTAAGTGCAATCCCCCAGTCTCAAACCCAGTTCTGAATCAGGTCTTCTGTTGTGGTCTCTCCTCAGTCTGTACTCCCATTCTCAGAGACTAAGCAGATGCTTATGGAGCATCTTGCTTTCCTCCTCCCTGTGGACCACCCCTCATCTCCATTCTTCAGTGTTAGCTCCCAATACCCAGAAACAAGTTTTACCTGGACTCTGCAGTATCCACACTTATCAAGATCCCTGAAGAATTTCCTATCAGGCAACACACAGCCGCCATACTCTCCTAAGAAGTAGAGAGGGCAACAGAAATCAAGGAACAAAACACCTGTCCAACAAATACAAACCCAGATATCATCACTTAGAATTACAGTCTTCCTAAATCCAGATGCCTAGTCACCAGTGCAAATACAATAACAGCTAGGACAATATATCTCCGTTAAGACCAACAATCCCGTAGGTCCCAAGAAGTGCAACATAGATGAAGCATAAGAAAAAGACAAGGCCCTTAAAGAGGAAATGAATAAATCCCTTAATGAAACCTGTGAAAACACACACACACACACACACACACACGCACACACACACACACACACACACACCCCTAGTGAAAGGAAATGAATAAAACAGATAATGACCTGGAAGTGATAACAGAATCAAAGAAAACCAAAAACTGAGGGAAATCTGGAAATGAAAAATTTAGGAATTTGAACAGGAACCTTAGAGGAAAGCCCCACCAAAAGAATATAAGAGATGGAAGAAAGAATCTCAGGCGTTGAAGAAATGATTAAAAAAATAGATAATTTGGTTAAAGAAAATGTTGAAACTAAAAAAGTCCTAGCACAAAATATCTAGGAAATCTGGGATACTATGAAAAGACCAAATCTAAGAATATTAGGAATAGAGGAAAGAGAAGAAACCCAGGTCAAAGGCACAGAAAATATTTCCAACAAAAATTTTGAAGAAAATTTCCCTAACCTGAGAAAGAGACGTCTATCAAGATATAAGAAGCATACAGAGCACCAAATAGACAGGACCAGAAAAAAGTCCCCTGAGCACATAATAATCAAGACACTAAACACACAAAACAAAGAAAGAATATCAAAAACTGCAAGAGAATGGACTAAGTAACATATAGAGTCAGATGTATTAGAATAACACCTGACTTCTCAATAGAGACCCTAGAGCCAGAAGGGACAGGACAGATGTGTTTCAGACTCTAAGAGACCACATGTCTACTATAGCCCAGACTACTATACCCAACAAAACTTTCAATCACCATAGATGGAGAAAATAAGACATTCCATGACAAAATCAAATTTATTTCTTAATTAATTGATTAATTTGGGTTTTTCAAGATAGAGTTTCTCTGTGTAGCCTTGGCTAACCTGGAACTCATTCTATAGACCAGGCTGGCCTCAAACTCACAGAGATCTGACTACCTCTGCCTCCTGAATGCTGGGATTACAGGCCTTTGCCACCACCTTCCAGCAGTAAAGTCAAATTTCAGCAATATCTGTCTATAAATCCAGCCCTTCAGAAGGTTTTAGAAGGAAAACTACAACTTCAAGAGGTTAGCCACATTAAAACTCTCTCTCTCTCTCTCTCTCTCTCTCTCTCTCTCTTACACACACACACACACACACACACACACACACACACACACACACTACCAACACAATGAGAAAGTAACAGGAATCAACAAAACTGCTCATTGATATCTTTCCAAACCAATGATCTCAATTCCCCAGTGAAGAGACACAGACCTAAAGAAATGAATGTGAAAACAGGATCCATCTTTCTGTTGCATCCAAGAGACACACCTTAACATCACAGATAGACATCATCTTAGGGTAAAAGGATGGGAAAAAGATACTTCAAGCAAAGGGACCTAAGAAGCAAGCTGGTGTAGCTATTTCAACATCTGATAAAATAGACTGCAAACAAAAATTTGTCACAGGAGATAGGGAAGGACACTACAAATTCATCAAAAATCCACCAAGAGGACATTGCAATTCTTTTTTTAAAATTTTTTTCTCAGGATATTTTATTTATTTATTTATTTATTTATTTATTTACATATTTTATTTTTTTTTGTTTTTTTTCTCCTACCTCCTCTCCTCTTATTCCTTCCTCACATCCCCCCTCTACTCCTCCACTCTTCCTCTGTTTCTGTGCAGAAGGAGCAGGTCTCCCAGGGATATCAACAAAACATGGCATATCAAGTTGAGGTAGGACTAAGAACCTTGTATTAAGGCTGGGCAAGCCAACCCAGTATGAGGGTAGGTTCCCAAAAGCCAGCCAATGCGTTTGGGATAGCAGCTGCTCTCACTGTTAGGACTTCTGCAAGTAGACTAAGCTACATAACTGTCACATGTATTTAGAGGGCCTAGGTCAGTCCTAGTTGTCATTTCAGACTCTGTGAGTTCCTATGAGCCCAGGTTAGTTGATTGGACCTTGCAAATCTTAGCCCTGTATACCAAACACAAGGATACCCAAAGTCATGAAAGAAACACTACTACAGCTAAACTCAAACATTGATCCTCACACACTGATGATGGGTCACTTCAATACCCTGCTCTTGCCAATAGACAGGTCATCTAGATGAAAATTAAATAGGTAGGCTGGAGCTAATTGAAGTTAAAAACCAAATGGTCCCAAGAGATGTGGTGATATACTAGGTACCCTAATAAAATTTGCCTGAAGGTCAGAGAACAGAACAAGCCACTAGATTAAACATAGATGCCAGGAGTTGTGACACACACCTTTAATCCTAGCACTTGGGAGGCAGAGATCTGTCTGGATCTCTGTGAGTTCAAAGCCATCCTGGAATGAGATCGATTCAGTCTAGCAGAGAAGCAGAGCTAGGCAGTGGTGGCACACACCTTTAACCCCAATACTTGGTAGTCACACATCTTCAGTCCCAGCACTTGGCATTTCATGTCTTTGCTCCCAGTACTTGGGAGGCACACACGCCTTTAATCCCAGCACTAAGAAGGAAGTAATACAGCTGTGTGGAGAAAGGAATATAGGGGATGAGGAGTTAGGAACTAGAACCTTTTCAGCTGAAGCTTTTTAGCCTGGAGCCTTTCCAGTGAGGACTCAGAATTTTAGTCAGAGGATTCATGGAGTTGGGTGAGGTAAGATGTGGAAGTGGCTTCTTACTCTGCCTTTTGGATCTTTCAGCATTTACCCCAATATCTGGCTCCATTTTTTTGTTTGTTTTTGTTTTTGTTTTTGTTTTTTTGTTTTTTTTAAAGTCCTATTAGATTTTGTGTTACAAACAGATATTTAGAGAACATTTCACCCAAACACAAAATAATATACCTCCTTCTCAGAACTTCATGGAACTCTCTCCAAAATGGACCACATTCTCAGACACAAAAGCCCTAGCATACAATAAAATTTCAAATAACACCCTGCATCCCATCTGACTACCATGGATTAAAGCTGGATCTCAACAACAAACAGAGAACTTACAAACTCATGGAAACTGAATAACTCACTACTTAGTGAAAAAAATGAGTCAGGAAAGAAATTCAAGATTTTCTTGACTTGAACGAAAACGAATATATAACATACCCAAAGTTATGGGACACAGTGAAGGCAGTTCTAAGACAAGTTCATAGCACTAAGAACTGAAGAGATCTCAGATTAGTAATTTAATAGCACACTTGAAAGCTCTAGAAAAGAAGAAATCATACCCCAAAGGAGTAGATGGCAAGAAATAATCAAATTAAGGGCTTAAATCTATAAAACAAAAACAAAACAAAACAAAACAAAAACCCCCAAAGATTTGGCAGAGCAAAGAGTTGGTTCTTTGAGGAAATCTGTAAGATTGACAAACCCTTATCTAAATTAACTAAAAGGTAGAGAGAATATATAAATTAACAAAATTAGAAATGAAAAGGGGGACAAAACAACAGACACCAAGGAAAATAAGAGACTCCTAAGGACATACTTTAAAAACCTGGATTACAAGCCAGGCAGTGGTAGCACACACCTTTAATCCTAGCATTTGGGAAGCAGAGGCAGGCGGATCTCTGTGAATTCGAGGCCAGTCTACAGAAGGAGTTCCAGGCAGGACAGCTAGGGCAACACAGAGAAAGAAACTTTGCCTCAAAAAACAAACAACCAAACAAAATCAACCTGGGTTACATTCCTTTGAGTTGTTGGCTCAGGTGGTCTTGTGGAGCTCCCCAAACAACCCAGACTGATGCTAGATCAGAAGATAGCTCTTTGTTAACTAACAGCTCACAGTGGGGGGAGGAAAAAGAACGAGGAACAACATCCATACAATTCGCTGAACCTAGAGAGGCCAAACTTGTGTTGGCATGGAGCCTTCACCCCTACCTTCTAGGCTCTTTGGATCAAGAAAGTACTCGGAAGGCTATGGAAAGAGAAACTTGGATACCAACCCAGCCTGCAAAACTGTGCTGGGGCAATGGTAGTGCAGAACTTGTGGGAATGGTCAATCAATGTTTTATTTAAATTGAGAGCCACATCACAAGAGGGAGTCCATGTCCTGCACTGCCTGGATGGCCAGGAACTGGAGACTGGATAGCCCAGAGACCTAGGGTAGAACTAAACACTGGCAAAAAAATTAAATAAATCAATGAAATGATTCCTAATGATATTCTGCTATACTCATAGATCAGTGCTTTGTCTAGTCATCATCAGAGAGGCTTCCTCTGGCAGCAGATGGGAGCAGATGCAGAGCCCCACAGCCAGACATTATGCAGAGAGAGAGTCTAAATTGGAGATTTTCATCTGGTCCCTCCCCTCAGAGATCAGGGAACCCCATAGAAGATGGGGAGGAAAGACTGAAGGAGTCAGAGGGCATGGACAACACCAGGAAGGCATAGCCCACTGAATCAACTAAGCTGGCCTCACATGGGCTCACAGAGACTGAGGCAGCAAGCATGGGGTCTGCATGGGTCTGCACCAGGTCCTCTGTGTATGCTATGGCTGTTAGCTTGGAGTTTTTGTGGGACTCCTAACAGTGGGAGCTGTGTTTCTCTGACTCTTTTGCCTACTTGTGAGACTCTTTTCATCCTACTGGGTTGCCTTGTCCAGCCCTGTTTAGGAGGGCTTTTGCTTTACCTTATTGCTTATTGTATCTTGTTTTGTCATGTTTGGCTGTTGTCTCTTGGGGGCCTGCTTTTTTCTGAAGGGGAAATGGAGGGGGAATGGACATAGGGGAGAGGGGAGGTGGTGGTGGGAGAAAAGGAGGGAGCAAAAACTATGGCCAGGATGTATTCTATGAGAGAAGAATCATTTTTCAATAATAATAATAATAATAATAATAATAATAATAATACAGTAATAATAACCAAATAAACCAGAACTCCACCAAATTGGAAAATCTAAAGGAAATGGATAATTTTCTTGAAACATACCCCTTACTAAAGTTAAAACAAGATCAATTTACACAGACCTACAACCCCTAGTGAAATAGAAACTGTAATTTAAAGTCTTCCAAACAATAAAAAATCCCAGGGCCAGATGGTTTTAGTGCAGAATTCTAGGAGACTTTTAAAGAAGAGTTAACTACAATACTTCTCAAATTATTCCACAAAATCAAAACAGAAGGAAAAACTTTGCACAATTTATTCTACGAGGTTACAGTTACCCTGACAGTCAAACCACATAGAGACCCAATGAAGAAAGAGAATTACAGACATGGTTCTCTTATGAACATAAATGCAAAAATACTCAACAAAATACTTGCAAGCTGAATTCAAGAACACATCAAAAAGTTCATCCACTATGATCAAAGTAGGCTTCATCCCAGAGAGACAGGGATGGTTCAATAGAGGACAATCAATAAATGTAATCCAGCATGCAAATAAACTGAAAGAAAAACCCATATGATCATCTTTTACAAATTCCAACACCCCTTTGTGATAAAAGTCCTAGACAGGACTTTTTTTTTTAATGACAGTATTAGTTTAGTAGAGTAATGCTGTTACAAAATAAGTTCGTTATCATATGTGGGTTTTTTTTCATTTTTCTTTATTAAGAAATTTTCTACTCACTCCACATACTATCCACAGATCCCCCCTCTTCCCTCCTCTCATCCCCCAGCCCTCTTTCCCAAGCCACCCCACATTCCCACATCCCCCAAATCGAGGTCTCCCATGGGGAGTCACTAGAGCCCAGCACACTGAGCCTAGGCAGGTCCAAGCCCCTTCCCACTACACCAAGGCTGTGCAAGGTGTCACATTACAGGCACTGGATTCCAGAAGCCTGCCCATAGACCAGGGACAGATCCCGATCCCTCTGCCTAGACAGGACTTTAAAGGACATAAGGGGTATACCTCAACATAAGGAACGCAGTTTACAGTGAGCCCATAGCCAACATAAGCCTAGATGGAAAGAAACTCAAAGCAATTCCACTAAAATCAGGAACAAGGCAAGGTTGTTCACTCTTTCCATACCTATTTAGTATAGTATTTGAAGTCTTAGCTAGAACAATAAGACAACTAAAGGGAATACAAATTGGAAAAGAGCAAGGCAAAGTATCTTTTTTTCGAAAATGATATAATAGTATACATAAGTGACCCCATTAAGTCTACCTGGGAACTTCTACAGCTGATAAACACTTTCAGCAAAGTAGCTGGACAAAAATTAACTCACAAAAATTAATAGCCTTCCTATATACAAATGACAAACAGACTGAGAGAGAAATCAGGGAAACAATACCTTTCCCAATAGCCAGAAATAATATAAAATATCTTGGGATGTCTCTAACCAAACTAGTGAATGTCTTGTAAGATAAAAATTTTAAGAAATTGAAGAAAGAAACTGAAGAAGACATCAGAAAATGAAAAGATCTCCCATACTCATGGGTCAGTAGGATTAACATAGTAAAAATGTCCATTTTACCAAAAGCAAACTATATATTCAAAGCAATCCCCATCTAAATTCCAACACAACTTTTCACAGATCTTGAAAGGACAATTTTCAGCTTCCTAAAGAAACACAAAATTCCAGGATAACTAAAACAATCCTGAACAATAAAGGAACTGCTGGAGGTATCATCATTCCTGACCTCAAATTTTACGATAGAGCTATACTAATACAAACAGCATGTTATTGGCACAAAAACAGACATATTGATCAATGGAATTGAGTTTAAGACCCAGATATAAATATCTACACTTATTGGACCTGATTTTTGATAGAGAAACCAGAAATTCACACTGGGAAAAAGACAGCATCTTTAACAAATGGTGCTAGTCGAACTAGATGTCTTCATGTAGAAGAATCCAAATAGACCTTTTCACCCTGCACAAAACCCAACTCCAAATGAGTCAAAGACTGCAACATAAAGCCAGATACATTGAACCTGGCAGAAGAGAAAGGGGAATAGCCCTGGACTCATTAGAATGGAAAAGACTTTGTGAACACTGTTAGCACAAGCACTAAGATAAATAACGAATGGGACCTCATGAAACTGAAAAGCTTCTACATGACAAAGACACAATTATTCTTACAAATCAGCAGTGTACAGAATGTGAAAATATTTTTACCAACTGTACATCCAATAGAGGGCTAATATCCAAAATAGAAAAAAACCCCTAAAAATCCTAGTTATCAAGAAAACAAATAACCCAATTAAAAAAATGAGGTACCAATCAAAACAGAATTGTCAAAAGAAAAAGCTCAAATGCCTGAGAAACACTTAAATAAATGTTCAGCATTCTTAGCTATTAGGGAAATGCAAATCACAACTACTTTGATATTTCATCTTACACCTGTCAGATGGCTAAGATCAATAAAACAAGTGACAGCTCGTGCTGGTGAGGATGTTAGTAAGGAAAATATTCATTGATCGTTGGTGCGAGTGTAAACTTGTACAGCCACTAAAGAAATCTGTGTGACGGTTTCTCAGAAAAATGGAAATTGAGATGCTTCATTCTACCACAGAAATACTTGATCAACCATGTTCTTTTCTGTTTTATTCATAATGGCCAGAATCTGGAAACAACCTAGATGTCCCTCTTCAGAAGAATGGATAAAGAACACGTGGTATATTTACACAATAGAGTATTTCTCATTTGTTAAGAGAATGAAATCATGAACTTAACAGAGAAATCAATGGAACTTGAAAACATTATCTGAGTGAGGTGTACCAGACCTAGAAAGACAAATATGGTATTAATTTCCTTATGTGGGGATATTGGTTCTTCAGTCTTTGGTAACCAGGCTAAAATCTGTAAAACCACAGAGATTAGATACAGAGTGAGAGACTAGTGGGGACAGGTAGGAAAGAGAAATAGAACAGATAGTTATGGCTGGATGGGGCAGAGGAGCATGAAGTATGGAGAAGAGCACAGAGTAGATAAAAGAGGGAACATGGGAAGAGATGACTAAAATTTAGGACCATTTGAGGGGTAGTATGGAAATCTAATATAATAGAAGCATCTGAAAACATATACATACATGAAGTAGATAAAACTGAAATTGCCAAATAATGGAGACAGAGCCCCAACTGGCCATCTTTTGTCACCCTATGAAGCTTCCAGTACCAGGACTGAGTGGCATCTAATTGAGTTGTTGACCAAGGGGGTCCCATGAGAATCATCAACCCAGGCTGCTGTCAAGACTATAGCTTGTTTTCCACAAACTGACAATAAACTCCCATTGCTGAAGACAATGCCTACACAGCCCATTAAAGATGGAGATGTTGAGCTGGTGCCTACATAGAGCCTTCACCCCTACATTCTAGAGTTTTGGTATTGGAAGGTACTCTGCATGCTACCAATGGAGAACTGCCAACACCAACCTAGCCACAAACCCTTTCATCTACGGTTGTGTCCTGACTGCAAGATATGCGAGGGCATTTGTGGCACAAAGCTTGTGGGAATAACCAACCAATATCTGATTTGCATTAAGACCCATTTCATAACCAACCCTGCTTGGGTGACCAAGAAACTGAGATGACCCAGGGACCTAGGGTAAAGCCAAATATTACTGTTCTTAAATATACAAACAAAACACAGTGATAAAATGACTCCTAGTGACATTCTGTTATAATCATAGATCAGCTCCTTGCTCAGTCATCATCAGGGATTGCAAAAGATGTGACTACAGAGAGCCAAGCGAGGCAATATTCAGAGAGTGAGAGATCTTGGAACACTCAGCCCTAAGTGGGATGTCTTTATCAAATCCCTGTGGAAGAGGAGGCAGAAAGAGTATAATAACCAGAGGGAATGGAGGACACGAGGAAGACAAGGTCCTCTGAATCAACATCATCAATGCACATATGAACTTACAGCTACTGAGGTAAAATGCACAGGGATTCCATGGTTCTGCACAAAGGATTGGACACAAGCCCCCATCCCTAACCCAGAAGCAATCTCCAACTGATAACCATTTGCAAATGAAAATTTAGTTTCCTTCTAGGGAGTTTCACTGGAGCTGCAAATTATTTTTATTGGTAGGCTGCATGCCTAGCAACAGATGGCCAGCAGAATACGAACTCAGCA
The DNA here is from genome assembly GCA_902168325.1 of Peromyscus nudipes. Taxonomy (NCBI): domain Eukaryota; kingdom Metazoa; phylum Chordata; class Mammalia; order Rodentia; family Cricetidae; genus Peromyscus; species Peromyscus nudipes. Next base: position 8,150 of record CABHPH010159913.1, on the reverse strand, counting down.
GCATCTTTGGAGGTCTTTGACTCACAATGTGGTATCAGGGCTTTTCCTTTTTAAAAAAAGTTTTCTGAATTATATATAATCAGTATATATTATTTGAGAAAGATATATATATATATAATTTCAATAAAAGAAACAAAAGAATAAAAAGAATCACTGACTCAATAAATATGACGTTGCCCATGGTATTAGTATCAAGTATAGGCCACTATAATAGTACTTAATAGCCTCAACAGTAATCGCAATGGAAGAGATACTACCTTTTTGTCACGATAATTTGGCTAGCCATGTTTAATAGAACTCGGCTATAAAAATAAATATCTGTTTAGAGATCTGTAAATGTTTACAATGGATATCTCTACTTGTGATTATTTCTACATGTGTTATATACAAACTTTGAAAAGCAAGAATCAGTTTTTGAACTGTGTAAATAGGAACTGTGAACTTACATTTTCAGAGATGGTGGGATGCTGAAAACAGATTGTCTGATAGGATAAAATGACACAGCAAACAATTGCTGTGTGATTGTACATAAACACTTTCCTTTCCTTTGACTTTAGTTTCGGCTGGCTACCATTTTCCTCTTGCTCACTGGGATCTTTAATTTCTTTTCTTGCACACTGAATATTGAGCTTTTGATTTTGTGCATAAGATTAGGCAAGTGCTCTACACTGAACTACACCCTGAGTATTCATTTTATTATTATTATTTTTTTTTTAGTTTTTAATTTTGAGATGGAATCTTACTAAGTTGCCTGTGCTGGCCTTTAATCTGTTTCTCATACAAGCCTCCAGCTTGCTTTCCTGAGTTAGCATCTTAAATAGTTGGGATGAGGAGCTAATGTCACTAGAACCAGTGACATAATATCACACTCCTTTTATCTTCACATTTTTTCTGGATGAAACCTCACATGGTAGCCTTCCTCTTATATTTTCTTGGCTTCATAGCAATGATTAATAAATGAACTCCAGTAAGCAAAGTCATCTTGGTGTGTATCTAGTATAGACCACTGTAGTGGGTAGCTGTTCCAGCTTTGACCTTGAAGTACCGCCCCAGTGAGATAGCTGGTAACTGCCACACCTACCTAGGAACTGCCCCTGGGGAGTGACTGGGGGGACAGGAGTCCTTAAGACCCGAGATCTGGACGTGGGGCCCTCTTGGTTCCTCATGATCCTGGATGCTGGATGGCAGACCCAGTCAGAGTTCTCCAGAGAACCCCGCTGAACTGCACCTCGCCTTTCCTGGATCCTGTAACCAGCCCCTTTACTGGCTGCAAGTTACCCCAAAATAAACCTCCTTTTTGCTACATGGAGTTGCCTTGTTAAATCCGTGCATTAGACCACAGTTTATGGATGAAGGATCCAAAGTTAGCTATGGGAAACTGAATTGTTACAGGTGAGCAGGTCAAGGAAACATGGACTGTGAACCAAATTCTGTTTGTCTCTTGTTTTTTCAAATAAAGTTTTATTAGAACTCTCTAAGCTCACTTATTCATGTATTGCCCAGAGCTGCTCCCAAGGTACAGCTACAGAGCAGGTTAGCTATGATAGTGACTGTATATATGCTCCTTAAACCTAGAATATTCACAGTCTCATTTGCTACAGAAAATTATTTGCTCTAGGTCATATCCCTACTAGAGCCAGGTGAGGTTAAAAGTTGAAGTGTCTTTTACTGGGTAGCATATGGTGGAATGGAAAATCCCTGGGCTTTGGAATTTGACCAGGATTAGAATTTTGTCTTTTCTATACTCTATGTGGCTTTGGATGCATAAATAAATCTTTCTGAATCCCAATTGAGTGAAATCAGGATAAAGTTTCTAATTTTGTTTTGTGGTTCATGAAATTTTAATAAAGTTGATAATATATACTTAAAATAGGTAATATTAAAACACAATGCCCCTTCTACTTAATAACTCTTATTTTTCCAAAAACCACAAAGGGAAACTGGGGAGATAAAAAAGAAACTATAGTCATTGCTCTAAATTCAGCCAGATAGGTATCAGGTAAGAGTACTAACCCAACCACTAAACATGGTTTACTGAAAGAGAGGATACTTCATACAAAATTTAGGGAAATAAAGGGCTTTGCAGGCATGAAAGGGTATATATGCTTTAGGAAAAGATAAAAAGCAAGAATAAAGACTTTAAAACTGGAAAATCATGATATATCAAAAAAGTTAGAAAAATAAACAAACAAGAAAGGTCAGTGAATTTGACTAAGAGGTCAAACTTGAAGGCAGGTGAGGAGATGCATGGCTGGCAAGGTGGGCATGATCTGATGCAGCAGCCACTGCATAACACCACAGCCCCTTTCTTTCCTAACACAATCATGACTTTGCACATGAGACAATATGGCCACCCTGGGGTTTGTATGATATATGTCTCCATATATGAGTGGCCCAAAGTGAGTTTGTGATTGAAATTTGGCCAAAGATATATAGGGAAGTTTTAGATCTTTCAACACAAGTTGCCCAAATGAAAACTCCCTTTCTTGGCAGCTTTAGTTGTGGACAAGAGGGTGATGATGTCTTGGTCTATAGCATTTTGCCATCTGAGGATGGAATAGAGAACTTCATAAAGATTCAGTTTCAGAGACACTTTCTTCGTGTGGTCATCTAGGACCAATTCTAAATCTGTACAACTATGAACATCTTATTGTGGAAAACAAGACTTATGTGCCAGGCTCAAATGAAATCTCAAGGGAAATGAAAACAAATGATATAATCCCCAGCATCCCTTTTGCTACAAACAACTGGAAGCCCAATGGGATAGATGATATTCCGTGCACTAGGTAATGACTAACAAGTTAACCGAAAACAGCTCAGGCCCACATCTTCCGGTTCCCACAGTTGCAATGAAACATAACTATCTAAAGGGCAAGTTGTAATAATTAAATCGTATATACACCTGGAATGTAGGTGCTGGATCTGGTACATAGTAGGTGTTCAGATGGTAAAAATTTACCATGAATTCTGTTCTTATTATATTGGTAAGCTCAGATTTCTTAAATGACATTGTTATTTTTAAAGATGACGTTAAGGTGGCAGGCATCCGAATTTTCAAGGGCCTTGCATAGGGGGTTGAAGGAGATGTCCTCCCAAGTAGCTTTTTGTTCTTCACAGACTATGTATTGTGGTTCATTAGTGTCTCTGAGAATTAATTTATTTTAGGAGAGGTAAAACCAGAATTGTCAGAATCTATCACACACAGAAAAGGTAGCGATTCTTCCATAAACATATTGTTAGATGTGCTTATATATGAGTTTTAGGTTGAAATTGCAAAAATGTGTTTGTGAGTTTAGATTACTTCCTCCTTTTCTTCCTCTTCCCCTTCCTCCTGCTCTAAGGTTCCATGAAGCTCCAGGCTGTGTGGTTGTTCTTTGATGGTGTGGCCCTTGATATCCCAGACCTTTACCTGTTGACTCACTGTCAATGGGCAGGCCCTGGGGAGACTGACCTTTCCTCTTTTCCACTGCAATATGTGTCCTCTATTAGTCCTATTCACTTTTTTTTTTTAAAGGACTGCATTGCACATTCCCTTGAAATGATTTTCCCCTGTGGCATTTTGTTGGATGACAAGGGACTGAAATCACATATTATTGTTTTAAATCATGTGTTAGATTTTCCTTTTCAAGGTAATCCCCTTGAATTTGGCATTTAGGGTGCTCTCCAGAATGTCTCCAGCCAGAATGAAGGGCTAAGAGTTTGAGCTCTGTATTTAATCCATCATGTTCGCACATCGTCTCCAAAATATTCCAGCTCTTTGATTTTGGAAATTTCCTTAAATTCTCCATGCCTTAGTTTTCTCATCTATGAAATGGTGACAGTTATCTTCTGTACTTCAGTTGAGTTGTTTTGAAGGCTCAGTGAGTATTAGTGTACACAATGCCTAGGATACAGCATGGAAATCTTTGGCTTTTAATTGGGAAAAGTAAGGTCAGAATCCTTCTTCCTGGACAAGATAATTCTTTGAATAGGAGCTTTGAATAAGCTTCTGTGTATCAAGAGTGTGCATGTACACACACACACACACACACACACACACACACACACACGAAGCACTTTCAGTTCTTCAGTCTTTAAAGCTGTGGAACATCTGTATCTTTTGAAGGTGTCATGCCAATGCTCTTTGCTCTTGCTACATTGGAGACCCATTTGTTAAAACAAAAATCTTGCTACTCTCTGCAGGAAATCAGTATACAGTAAGACTGAAATGCCTGTATGAGGAAGAACATAAAATGGAGGTGAGAGGCAGAGTCCCAGCAAGACCTAAATGCTGGTATGTAACCGGAGTGCAACCCTTTCATCCAAGTAAGAGGTGGTTAGATTTTGGATTACAGATGGGCAAAGAGCCTGAACTAGATTAGCGAGAATGTTCATTTATGCTGTAATTCTGTTTTCTAGTTCTATATGGAATTCTTCCTCTCTGATACATTTTTCTTAAATTTATTTTGAAATGAATCTTCACCATGTTGTTGAAGATAATTGACAGTGGAGGCAAAGGACATTTTCCAGTAATACACAAACAAAGCCAGACGCAAATCACACAAATTGCTTCATTCGTGAGGATAAAACTAAATTGTTTGCCAAGGTAGGGAGTCAGAGAGAACAGAAAAAATCCAGAGGGAGCAGTGGTGGAATGATGAGTGAATTTCCCTTATTATGTCTGCATTTGTCAAAATGGAATATACTCTCCTTCCATTTTATATTCTTAGCACTATACACCAGGCAATCAATAGCATTATAAATAGGTCTATTTTTGTTATGGGTTTGAGACAGCTCAGGAAATGGAATAGAAAATCACTTTTGAGTCTAGCCTCAAAATCAATTTTTTCCAAATTATTTTTTTTTACAACATTTCTATTTGTCTCTTGGAATTTTCTTTCTCTCTGGCCTTAGAGGTGTTCCACTTTGCCATTTTACATCTGATATCTGTATCATAAAACCAGGCTCTTAATTATGCCTTGTCTTCTTTCTCATCTAGACTGCAAGATCCTAGTGGGCAAGACTCTTTCTTACAATCGCCTCTCTCAGTGTGTGATTCTGCAGAAGGTCATCAAGTTCACAGGCATGCAGGAAAATAATGAGCTCCCATCATTTTCAAAGCCCTGTCACACTACATTGCCTGCCTGTGGAATGAGACAGTGTTTTGCTTTCTGTCATTGGCTCTACAGCTCCAACGTCTCCACAGTGATTACACTACAGTACTCTAAGCCTTTTCTCCAACTCCAACCATTTCTAGGACTTGATGGATGAGTTTGGAAAAGAAAATATTGGCTTAATAGTAACAAAAACTTAGTCCTGACAGGTCTGGAGGTGTAAAATCTGAGATCATAATACTGACAGATTTGGTGTCTGGTGAGGCTCTAATTTCAGATTCATAGATAATCTTCTAGAAGGATGCTAATCCTATTCATGGGATGTCTACAATCATGTCCTAATCACCTCTCAAAGGCCTCATTTCCCAAGATCATTGTATTGGGGATTAGGTTTCTATTTAAGGATTTTTGGGAACACAAACATGCAATCCACAGCAAAGAGAAAGAAAGCTGAGCCAATCAGATGCTTTCTTATAGGAATGTGAGTCTAGAATGGCCTGTGGGTCTCCATGACAGTAGTTTTCCAGGCTTCATCAGCTGAGGTTCCTCTCCATACTGTGAAGAGTTGGCCCCAGACTCTGAGTTACTTCACCAATAACCTCAGCTCTAGTATTGAGAAGTATTAGAGAGTAAGTGATTCCCTCCATCTCCTGCCTGTGGAGTGGAGAAACATGTCTGATGGGCCCAGAAACCACTATTGCTTACCACCATCACTTGGCATCTCTTCTTTCAGCCCCACAACAGTCTCATAAGATAAGCATCCTGCTCCGCTGTACACTGTATATATAAACTCAGAAGGTCAATGCCACAAGCCCAGTGTCACAAACAGTGTTTATGATGGAACTGCCCTCACCAACATCTCATTTCTTACAGAATCAGATTCAGGTAGGTACTTTTGCATGAATTTCTGTGAGCTAATTAAGAATCGATTCTACAAAAACTACCTGTTCTGTGCAAATCCAGGTGATGCCTGAGCCTTTCTAGGGAGTTTGTACCACCATCTCGCTTCCTCCTCACCACATTGATGGCCAAATCAAGGTAGCTAAAGGTCAGATATGTGACTCTGAGAAGAAAGGAGAACTGAGTCAGTGTGATTTTTTTTTTAACTGCCAGTAATCTGAAACTGGCAGTTAAAGACCGGAGCTGAGGTGTGTGTGGCAGGTTGTGGAGAGGGATGAGGCAGTCAGGATGGTGCCACGAAGACTGAATATACCAGTAAAGCAGTGTGCACAAATGAAGCTTCATGCTAGAGGGAGCAGAACAAGTCCCTGAGTAGAAACGAGTGGAAGAAAAGAGGAGCTAAGCAAAGGCTGCACACATAGCTACACACACACACACACACACACACACACACACACACACACACACACTCCGGTGAAGTATAGCCTACAACCAATTCAGCCAATCTATGATGACCTAGAACAGAAGGCAAGAGAACTGGAACACTGGTCTTGAATCACACACACTGCCAGGGATTGCTCTACTTGTTTTCCACAATGATTTGGAAGCTGCAGAGTCTCTGGTAGAAAAACAGGAGTTTAGGGCTAGGAACCTAAGACAGGAGATGAAGATTCTATATCTGAAAAATTAACAAAAACAAACAAAAGAAAAGAAAGCAAACAAACAAACTATGTGATCCTACCAGTCTTCTGACAGAATCTCAGGTTTGTAACGATCCTTCCTTCCCTGCATACTAATTCATAGTGTGGCTCAGGAAGCTGACAAAGGCAGACAATCCCTCAAACTGTCTCCATACCTGATAACTTAAAAGTATTATAGTAAATTCCTTGAGAATTGTATACATTTTAGCTTGATCATATTTATTCCCCCAACATGTCTCTTCCAACTTACCCAAAGCCCTTGCACAACTTTCCCCTCTCAATTTCATGTGCTCCTAGTCTACTTAGTGCTGCCAGTATGGGCACTGGTGTAGGATCATCCACTGGGAGCATGGGCAGCCTACATTCCTCATAACTTTTTTACTTCAAAAGCTCCAGTTCTGGTCCATGTACATTACTTGGAAAGCTATTATGTGGAGATTGTTCTAAACCCTGGAGAAACAAAAATGAGTAAGCCTTGGGCACATTATGGAAGTGTTCAGAGCCTGGGGGAGGAAGTCGGTGACTCAGAACAAGTAGGCATGATCATGTGTGTTATTATCAAATTTATTAATGGAGCACATCTATATAAAAGGATGTGCCTCAAACAGTCAAGACTGGTAACTCATCAGCAGAGAGATTGGAGGGAAAATGTGTAGACATGGGAAAAATGGAATTAACAGAATGAGTATGGGCATCCTTTGGCATACACAGAACATTAGTTCTACTATTCTTCACATGTAGTCAAATCTGCAGAGTCTCTTCAGTGAAAATGGCCATGTTTGAATGCATGTTAAATTATCTCCAGGTCATTTATGATAATCAATAGAATGCAGATAGTTTTTATATTGCATTATTTTAGAAATACTGAGAAAAATATGGTTATGTTCAGTACAGATGGAGTATTTTTCAAACATTTTCTATCAGCCATTGGTGGAACCCATGTGTGAAGGGTTCATAGATATTGAGAGCTGACTATCTATCTGTCTGTCTATCTATCTATCTATCTATCTATCTATCTATCTATCTATCTATCTATCTATCTATCATCTATCTATCATCTATCTATCTATCTATCTATCTATCTATCTATCTATCTTCTTCTTCATCATCATCATCATCATATTTTTTTAAAGGGAAACAAAGAAACAATGCATAATGAAAACCATGCTCCATCAGTGATAACATGGGGTTTATAAGCAAGAACAATAACATAGCATAATTTCTTTTTCCAGTGGAAGAAAGAGTGTAGCTTTCAGGGCTGCAACAGAGGCAGCTGAAGTTAGAGCTTCATGGAAGCAGGATGCACAAGGCCTAGGAAATCAATGGAAATGGATGTGGATATGGATTAAATTGTGCCTGGAACCACTGGCTAAGGTGTGGGAACCAGGATAGACTAGAAACCAGCGAGGAGAGTGATTGTGTTTTTGTGGCATTGGCATACCTGTAAATAATTTGC